>CM029652.1:21458114-21704062 GCA_017311315.1 Dendrocalamus latiflorus
CCAGAAAAGCAAGTCAATGCTCCAGGAGAAAAATAAAAACAGGAGAATAAAACCAGAAAACCAAAGCGGGACGATAAGTCCTATGATCAGCAAGATCAACCTGCTACAAGTGTGGCAAGTGGGGGCACTGGTCACGGATCTGTAAAGAGCCGCAACACGTCGTTGATGTCTTCTAGGCCTAAAAGAAGAATAGTGGCAAAGGGCAGCATGAAACCCACTTTATTTTTGTTGAGGAGAGAATTCTGAGCAGCTGCCTGCACCAATGGAGGTTGATTCCACTCCTACAGCAGCAGCCCCACATGACATTGCAGCCACCGCCACCATGATTTCCCAAGAAGAGCATCACACCCTTGAGAAGATAGAACCTGAAGTCTCTAGTTTCTTAACAGATTCAGTCTAATGCACATAATGTATTCAGACTGTAATTGTCATTTATTTCATGTATGGAAGGAATAAGTTAGATTTTGCATTAATTGTACTCAAACAATTTTCTCATGATGGTTGGATGATATGAATTAATTAATTCATTCATTTATTTAGATAATAATAGCATGATATGTTCTGATATTTAAGTATTTTATTTATGTGTTAATTGTCTCCTACTACATATTAATAAAGTACTTTATATTAGAACGCATGTGGTGCCCTATGGAGAAAGTGTGCTTAGTTGACAGTGGCACAATGAATACCATCTTGAGAGAGATAAAATTCTTTCAGTCGATTAGTAATACTGGTGGCGGTCTTACGACCATCACTGGTAGCAATGCATGTATAATAGGCTAGGAAGAGCCATAATTATACTCTCAATGGGTACAACTTTGGTCATTCAAGAAGCCTTATTGTACCCAAAATCGACTAGAACTCTTCTAAGTTTCAAGCATATTTGTGCTAGTAGTTTTCACGTTGAAACTGAAGAAGAGTATGATAAGGAATACCTCTTATTACAAAATGTGAAGTAAATAGAAAAAGAGTATTAAAAAGACTTCACTTGAGACTGGGCTATACTACACTAATATTAAGGCACCTGCAGCCTATACTGCATGAAAGCAATATTTAGAAACTCTGAACTCTTCTATTTTTGGCATGATAGATTAGGCCACCCAGGTCTTACGATGACGAGAAATATAATTAACAATTCACAGGGACATCATATCGATGTAAAGAATTTTCCAAATCAAGAAGATTTTGTGTGCCCTGCAGTGCCACCGAAAATTAATTACTAGACCTTATGCTATAAAAGTGAAGGATAAAGTCTCTGCATTCCTAGAGTGCATCAAAGGAGACATTTGCGGTCCTATACAAACAGTGTCAGGGCCATTTAAATATTTTATAGTACACATAGATGCTTTCTCAAAATGGTCACACGTATATTTATTATCTACGAGAAACCATGTTTTCACAAAGCTAATCTGGCAGATAATTCAAATTAAAAATAATTTCCCTGATCATCATATAAAATCCATCAGAATGGACAATGCTAGAGAATTTACTTCAAAGGCATTTGATGATTATTGCATGGCAATAGAAATTAAAAATTGAGCATTCTGTATCGCATGTCCACACCCAGAATGGACTAGCAGAAACATTAATTAATAGAATTAAATTTATTACCCGACCGCTTTTGTGGAATTGTAATTTACCAACTACATATTGGGAACACGCAATCCTGTATGCAGCAACTCTCATCAACCTTAGACTATCGGCATATAACATCTATTTATCTATGCAACTAGCACAAGGGTCAGCACCGAAAATTTCTTGTCTCCGTAGGTTTGATTGCAAAGTTTATATACCTATACCTCCATCATAACGTACTGCAATGGCCCCTCTCCGAAAGTCTGGGATATACGTTGGTTATGAGATATCATCCATAATTAGGTATTTAGACCCCATGACATGAGATTTGCATACCGCTCGTTTCATTGATAGTATATTTGATGAGGATAGTTTCATGATATTAGGTGGAGAAAATCAACCCCTCGATAAAAATATTATTAAATTACGGACAAGCCACAGAAATCTATGCACATGACTCGCGCACTAGTGAAGCAAACAAAGAAGTTCAGAAGATCATTGACTTGAAAGCATTAGCAAACCAATTGTCTGACCACTTTAGTGATTTTAAAAAGCATGACCAAGTCGCATGTGCCTGCACGCAATGCACCAATGATGGTTGAAATACCAAAGAAAATTGAAGGTATCTCTAATCCCGTCCAGAGACCTAAGAATAAAAGGATGAGAACTTCGGCCTCTTGAATCCCAAGTAATCAGGGTCGCCTAGTAAAAAAGGATAAGAAGGATTTGACACAGCCAATCACTGAAGTTCCTTAGAACCAGAAAGGGAGCCAGTTGAGACTTGTAGGGCATAAATGAGTATTTGTCCGAAAGAGAAATGAGAAAAATAAAGTTATAAAATATAAAGCAAGACTTGTTGCACAAGGTTTCACTCAATGTCCAGGAGTTGATTATGAAGAAACATATTCCCTGATCATGGGTGCTATTATCTTTAGATACTTAATCTCAATGGTAGTAAACCTGAATTTAGAAATAAAGTTAATGGATGTGATAACTGCATACTTTTATAGAAACTTGGATTCGAACATTTATATGAAGGTGCTGAAGGTATCCCTGTCCCGAACCAAGACAGAGCAAATAGAAACCTCTATAGTGTGAAAATCAAAAAAATCATTGTATGGACTTAAGCAATCAGGCAGGATGTGGTATAATCGCTTAAATGACTTTCTATGTAAGAAAGGCTACACAAATAATGAGGATTATCCCTGTGTATTTATACGATGATCCTATAATGGGTTTTGTATAATCTCAGTGTATGTAGATGATCTGAATATCATCGGAACCCTGAAAGATATAAAGGAAGCAACCTCCTACCTGGAGTCAGAGGTCGAAATAAAAGATTTGGGTAAAACCAAATATTGCCTAGGCTTGTAGTTTGAGCATATCCTGGAAGGAATATTAGTACATCAATCCACATACACTCAGAAGGTTAGAAAGGTTCGGCTTTGAAAAGTGTACCCATCAAATGTACCGATAATAAGGTGATCTTTACAGCAAGACAAGGATCCGTACCGACCTAGAGAACATGGGGAGGAAGTTCTGGGACCGAAATTCCCATACTTAAGTGCAATAGGAGCACTTATATATTTAGCAAACTGCACTAGACCGGATATCGCATTTGCCGTAAACCTATTAGTAAGATATAGTGCAGAACCTTCCAAGAGGTATTAACAGGGAATAAAGGACACCTTTTGATACCTCCAAAAAAGCAAGGATCTTGGACTATTCTACAGAAAGAACCAAGACTTAAATATGACTGGTTATGTAGATATCGGGTACCTGTCAAACCCGCATACAGCCAGGTCACAAATAGGTTATGTATTTTTGTGTGGTGGAACTGCAATTTTATGGAAATCATCTAAGCAAAGTCTTGTATCGACTTCGACGAATCACTCGAAAATCATAGCACTGTACGAAGCTGGACGAGAATATGCTTGGCTTCAACGAATGATTCACCACATTCAGTAGTAATGTGGATTGAATACTGTGCAAGCTCCCATAATTTTCTATGAAGATAATGCAGCTTGTGTTGCACAAGTACAAATAGGTTACGTGAAGTGTCATCTTACAAAGCATATCAACCTCAAGTTCTTCTATACTCATGAATTACAAAGATGGACGAAATTATGATACTGCATACTAAGTCATATGAAAATCTTACAGATTTATTCACTAAATCACTTTTAGTATCTAACTTTGAAAGATGTGTACATGGAATTAGAATAATGGGACTTAGAGAAGTGCAGAACTCAAGAGAAGATTCTTCTCGAGCTCACTATTAAAGCTTGATCACGAAGATCGAGTACCCAAGGAATAAATCCTGTAGATTAAATGAAATTGGGTGGATTGTACTCTTTTTTCCTTGATGAGTTTTTCGGAAGTTTTTGGGCGAAGGTTTTTAATGAGGCAATTTGTGCAACTTAACATAATATGTATTATGTACTCTTTTTCCAAAATTTTTCCCATTAGGTTTTTATGGAGTTTTGATATGTATGAATGTATCGGATGAATACCCAAGAGAGTGTTGGAAAGCCTAGGTCTGGATCTAAGGCCTTAGTCCATAGTGGACACCTCACCATATAGTCTATAAATAGGGGGTCCCAATTATCATCACTTGTACTTTTTGAAAAGAGAAAGCAATAAAGAAGAAGGAGCTCCTTATCTCTCTATGTTTAATGTTTGTATTTTTTTTATATTATTCTATAATTAATCTCTTTTCTAAGAGGGAGCCATTTGGACTGGACGGTTTACCACCACATTAATCTGGACGGGAAACTGTCCTGTCCAAAACTCCAACTTCCGTCGCTGGGCACCTTGCGCGCTTCTGCTCTGCCATCTTTCTCCCACCAACAACACTTACGAGCGACTGATGGGCCGACCTGAAGTGAAAAATCGAGCGGCCTACGAACGAGACTGGCCCCGCATGCCATTCTCGCCTGCACATTGGCCCCCCTCAACATCCGAAATCTGGACATATTTGGACCCCTAAACACCCGAAATTCCACTTTTGGCCCCTAAATCAAAAAAATTCCGTTTCTGGACCCCTCCCCACCGCGCGTTCACGAGCTGGTGCCACGTGTCCCAGACGCGCGGTCGGCGGCGCGGTCGCGCGGGCGGACGCGCGGTCGGCGGCGCGGTCGCGCGGGCGGACGCGCGGTCGGCGGCGCGGTCGCGCGGGCGGGCGGCGCGGTCGCGCGGGCGGGCGGCGCGGACGCGCGGTCGGGCGCGCGGGCGGCGCGGGCGCGCGGTCGCGCGGGCGGGCGGCGCGGTCGCGCGGTCGGGCGGCGGTCGCGCGGTGGAGCGGGCGGTCGCGCGGCCGGCCGGGACACGTGGCGCCATCTCGCGAAACACGCGGTCGGAAGGGGTCCAGAAACGGAATTTTTTTGGTTTAGGGTCCAAAAACGGAATTTTTGGGTGTTTAGGGGTCCAAATATGTCCAGATTTCTCAACATCCAACTCAAATTACTTTTCACATAGTTTTACCGATAACCTCAAAAATAAAACATAGTTTTTGGATTTTTCATTGAAAGCAATAGGAGCCATTATGCATGTAGAGATATACTGAACTTGCATAGCTACTTCTTTTCCCCTAAAATTATAATTTTCATGACTTTCAAGAAGCTGGTTGCTCAGTAAATTACAATTTTCATGACTTACACTTCCAAGAAGCTGGTTGCTGAGTGTGAATCGAATAATCTGAACACTGAGTTCACTTAATAAAATTTCTCCGAATACAGAGTTGTCGCTTGATATATGCATGCTCCTCGCACATAAAACCACCCGTAATCAGATAGTAGGCAGGACGCCTATCTGGCTGCACGTGTTATGTTACCTAGGTGCTCTGTCGCTTCTTCCATCTGTTTTCCTTCTGCGACCTCTGCACATGACTACTCTGTTTTTTTAGCTGTGTCTGGTTATTTTTAATTATGTTTAATAATTTTTTGTTATATTTTTTGAGATGGTGATAACAATGAAGATATTAACACGAATGATAAACTCAAAAAACTGTTTGATAAAGTAGCTTTAGAAAGTCTCTTGAACAGGCCGACAAAGCCATCAAGAATGAGCAGGCCGGATGCATGGTCTCGAGGAGGACCTGGACGCCTGCCTGCTAAATGCCGATCAGCTCATGCGAGTGGCCTGCTAAATGCCGATCAATTCCTGCGAGGTGCCAGGCCAGCCAGACACGAGGCACGTTCATCTGCCGTGGTTACCTTGCGATTGGGGAACACATGGCCACAAGCCGTCGCAGCTCTACAGTGGTTTACCACCTTTTGTAGTAGTAACTAATCATTTCCCCCCGCCCGCCACGTAAGAGAGTACCGAAACATTGTTGCGCGCGCAGTAAGATACTGCCGATTTGCTTTCCATCAGTGGTGGAGTCAGCAGATCCTCAATTTTAGATCTTGGCTTTGATAAATAAAGAAATCTGTTAACTAAAAATGTAAGGAAGTAGTCTTAATGTAATGTAATTGTAAATAGGTAGCGTTAGAAGTGAAGTGACTGCACAAGGCGGCACTAGCGAGCAGGGAGGCGGCGAGTAGCCGGTGTTGTGGTAAAGTCTTATCCTCAGATGAGTTATGTTTATTCTCACTTCCCCTCTCAATTCTGAAATTGGCAAATTCTAAATAGCTAATTGAACGATTATGTCTTTGTAAAATGTAGATTATGTAGTCTTAAAAATGAAAAGGAAGTTTGTAGATTTGAAATTTTTGTGAGATAATGCTAGTTAGATTCACATAATAAAGGAAAATTTCCTGAACTTTTAAAGTTTGAATAAGTTAGCAAGGTGATTATAATAAATAATGATAGAAAATAACTGTCTTTAAGATTGTATGAAGAGCCAAAGAATTAAAAATATTATTTTAATTATTTTACAATTTTTCTGAATTATTTTAAAATATTTTTAGTAGAAATAATTTGTATTTTAGTTTTTAGTACTTAAAGTCTTTTTTCTATTAAACAATATTTTTTAAACTTGGAACACTTATTTTGAAAATACTGTGACCACCACTAGACTTTGCGTTCGGACTACTGCCCGTACGTGGCTCTGTTTAAGGTTGTAAAAAAAACTCGAAACTCACGAACTATTCAAGTTCGATTCGTTTTAGGCTTGATTCGAGCGCAGCTCGAACTTAAAACGAGCCAAACTTGAGCTTGATCTCGAGCTCGCAAGTTTTATCGAGCCGAGCTCGAATAGTTCGCGAGCCTCAATTCGAGTTTAAATAGTGATACATACTAACTCTTATCAAGCTTATTCGAGCCGAACTCGAGCTCGAGCTTTTCTTATTGTTGAAAATTAGTGTGTGTTTGAATTATTTTGACTGTTATCAAGCTTACTAGAGCCGAGTTCGAACTCAAAATTTTCTTATTATTGAAAAATAGTGCATAATAAATTATTTTAATTGCTGTCGAGCTTCAACGAGCCGAGCTTGAGTCTAAGTCCAGAATCGGACCCCAACCCGAACTCAGCTCGAGTCAAGCTCGAACTTCTACCAAGCTCGAGGCTGAAAGATCAAACTCACTCGAGCTCAACTCATTTACAGCCCTAGCTCTGTCCCAGCTTCCCGTCATACGAGTACGTTCTAGACACGTTTAAACACAGACGAGCTCGTAGTTCCAAAAAATCATGCACGGGATCTCCTGAGCATTTCGTTGCAAGTTTCTTCCAAAAATATAGGACCGGTATGACGCCTTTAAATTTATTCTCAAATATTCTTTTAATCTTTCCTTCAATAACTATAAAAAGCTACAAATACAAAAAGCCAAAAATCTAAAAATTCTCGGAGCTATTGAAATTTTCAATCCGTGAACAGTGATTTTAGCACTATTTTAAATATGAAAAATACCAAAAAACTTGAAAGTTGAACCAAATTTAGTTCATGACCTTAGAAACCTATCCCAACCAAAAGACTTAAAAGAACTTGAGAGATTTGTGATTTTTTGGTTCGTGAAGCTCTGTTGTACTAAAACTGGCCTAAAACCTAAAATAAGCTAACTTTTAAACCAAAACTTTAAATTACTTGAAATTTGATATGCACCTTCTCTAGAATGTCAAGAACATATTCCAATTAACAATTAAGAAAATTGTTATCAAAGTTTTGACCTTTTTCTGTTTGAAGGCAGATTGCACTAAAAACGGGTTAAAAACTTAAAACGGTAAATACGACTTGCTCGTGGGAGAATGATGATGATAACTCTAGATGTATTCCAACATGTCACAACATGTTAAAACACATGAGAAATCAAGCTAAAAACCGTCAGATCAAGAAATCACTTGACGGATTAAAAACGTGCAAAAATCGAGTTTCTTGATGAACTTGCTACCAAAGTGTCTAGATGGGTGGAGATTGATTTCATGAGATTATCTCCATCTTTTACAGGTACTTAGTATGGCAAAATCAAGAAGAGGAAAGAGAAGAGATCAAAACCAACCAAATTAAAAGCAAATCAATCAAAACAATACATAGTTGTGGAGATGATCAAAGATTGATGTATTGCTATTTGAGGAGGTAAGTTTTACAGTTACTCCATCTTGGAGGACAAAGAGCAAACCACATGCACTTAATTCTCAAACCCTAATCCTAAAACAAGAGAGCACACAAGAGAGGTAGGTTGGATGGTTAAACATAAGTCTCCATTCCAACCCCTTTAAATAGATGGGCTAACCAGCCACACCTAACCCTTAGTGAATAATATCTACTTAATACAATAGGAGAAACCCGATAATCCCACACATATGGGTTTTAACTCACACATCACACTTATGTACCCTTTTCAAAAGCATGCTCACTAGAGGAGTCTAGAACTCTATGCTCACCACTCTTGAATCTCACTTCTAGACCCTCATCAATAGTTGGGAGACAAATAGCAAGTTATATATCAGTTTACTCACCAAAGCGAGTCTTTGAGCATATATTTGTTGTTGACATGCACAATGCTCTTGGCTATCACGGTACCGGTAGAAACATCCCCAATGTGATTAACTCGTTGCCAGATACATGTGTGAGAGAGGAGAACCATTTAGAATTTTCGGTCATGTGTTGAGAACATCCGGAGTCAACAGACTACACATCCTTCTTCCTTGCACACTGGACCTACAGGGCACGGACAGAAAACATCTATACCTCCGTACTGGGTTAGTGAGAAATGATTTTAGAATTCAGTATTAAGCCACACGATGCTTGGGAAGAGCAGTAGTGTGACACCCCACGCATTATTATCCTCTCAGAGCCGGATAACCGCATGGGACAAACGGGTTACTATTTGCCTGATCAGTAGAACACTGCTCCGGCAAATGGTAAACCTTTACCAGAGTTGCGCATCGGAACAATAACATAGATACTGTAGATTTTATTACAGCAAAGGCCACATGGCCTACAGTCTGGTATTACAAAAGTACCACCATAGCAAAAATAAGACTAATACCCCAGGGCTCCTCCGCCCACTCCACTGGGTCTTCTAGTCGTCCCAGCCGAAGTATACGGGGTCCACCTCGCCTGGATCCTCGTAATCTCCCTCCTCTTCTCCGGTCGACTCAGCGCCACCTGCTTCCCCTTCATCCTGCTCGTATACTTCCTCGAGCGGATTAGGGTCTAACAAAGGAGATTAATAGCAAGGGTGAGTACCAGGGTACTCAGCAAGCATATTAGCAATAAATGCACTGATATGATCTCATGTCCTTAGTCCACATTCTAGTCTCCTTTATTCTGAAATTATTCTTATGAAAATATTCAGTCTGGCATTTTTAATTCTTAAATAATTTCTATTTTTCACCCAGTAAGGTACGATCCCGAGTGATCCCCGTAGTCCACATTCCAGTGAACTGGCATGAATTCATGATTTTATCAGCACTGCGCAGGCTTGTACCACTGTACCCAAAGCTGCTCTGAACCTTCTTAACTCGGTTCTTCCACACTGCCTTAGGTATGGAATCTAGTTCAGAGTACAGAACTTTTCTCCTCTTACGTTAATTTATCCACCAGCCCACTATTATCCACCGGTGTACCAAGTCGCTCACTTGGGCTCCACCGACTTCCAATAGTGTTTGGTTGGACCGGCTCCCGGCCAACACTCCACTTAACGCATATAGCGTCTGGGACTTGCTCACTTGAGCTTCATCCATCTCTTACTCACACCTAAATACTTACCCAATGTGGTGGATTGGATTAACGTACTAGGATACTATTTTCCGCTCGTACTAGACGGGAAATTGGTTGGCACGGTAAATACGGTCCCCTATCCGAGTGAAAATGGGGTAAGTCCTTACATCATAGCCCTATGTAAAGAGGTCCGCCTAGCCTCTCTGCATCCTTTCCCTGAACCTCTTTACCCACCAAATACATCTCTGCTTGTGGGCCTGCTGCTCATCTCAGCAGTACCACAACTGAGCAATTCATTTTTTTCCTCTCTTTCTTTTTCTCCTCTTTTCTTTTCTCATCTTACTCATCATAACATCATCATACTCTGATTTCTTTTTTTTTAAAAATAATGGTTTTCATGCATTTAAATAGAATTCATACTATTGCTGGAAATACACATATTTTTAACATAACTACGTGCATGGTCGAAGAATGAGCTTGCCTGAGACGCGGGGTAAATCAAAACTGATAGAAATCGGGTTTGCTTCCTCGGGTGACGTTGGCTCAGATTCTGCAATTTTAACGCTATTTTACAACTAAATATTTACAATTGCTAATTTTAGAAAAGAACGAAATAAATAGATAAATACCCCCCTTTCTTCATTTACTCCTAATAGGGTAGTCTCACTGTCTAGGCTTACGAGGATCTCGACAGAACTTAATTTACAACGAGTTAAAGCAAGAAAATAACAAACAGAATGATTAACAATAATAACTAAAATCTAGTCCTATTGAGCTTGCATTAATTCGTTGGCCTCATAAGCACACGGCTTGCTTGGCTCACTGGCTTCACTCATGCGGCCCACCGACGCCTGCCTCCTCCCCTTTTTCCACCGACGCCTCCTCCTCCTTCTCATTTCTGCTGCCGCCCCACCTTTTCACCTCCTTGCCTCCCTGCCTCCTCTCTCACGGCTCCTCGCCGCGCCTCCTCGCGACGCCGCCTCACCGTGCCGCCTCTCCACGGCGCCTCACCGCGGCGCCTCTCGGCTTCACCCTACCTTCTTCTCTTCTCCACGCTGCCACCCCACGGCTCCGCGCCGCCTCCTCTACTTGCTCGGCTCTCCTCTTCTTCTACCCGGCCATGACGCCGCCTCCTCCCTCGGCTCGGATCTAAGTGGATCCGGTCCAGATCGGCCCTCCCATGGTGGATCTACGCCTACTCGGTGCTCCTGTGGCTAGATCGGAGCCAGGACTCGTCGGGTTTAGAAGCGGGCCTTGCGGTGGCTTGGGCTCCATGGCACCAGACCGCGTCGGCTTCTGCAACGGGGTCGGCCGGTGGCCTCCAAACACCGAAATGCTCCCGGTGCTAGCTCTCCTACTCTACTCATCCTTCAAGCAAATTATTTACTAGCCCTATTTTTCATTACTTGATTTATTTGCTTCATCTTTTGCTATCTAGGCTATGCTATTGAGATCGGTGGCTAAACCTAGGGTTTCGGGTGGCGGTACTAGAGGTGGAGGAAGATGCTACCTTTGGTTGTCCTCACTCTAGAGCGTACTCGGCTCTAGGATTGGTTGCCGGGTGTTTGAGGGACATGGTGACTGGGGTTCTTTTCCTATTTGATTGGTGCGTCTGTGATCCCAAAGAGGAAGAAGGAAATGAGAAGGGAAATGGGGACCTACTTGTGCGGTTGGTCGGGCTGAAGAAGGAAAGATGGGGTCGATGGGGACCACTGTTGCTTGCACGTTGTCGCTGTCGGGGACGAAGGTGCGGCTTGCCTCTTTTTGCCGATGTGGAAGTCCTTGCCTCGTAGTGGTTCCGTTGACTGGCTTCTTGCTCCCTTGTCCTCGCTGGTCCTGGCTTGTCCTCCTTGTCCTCGATGGTCCTGGCTTGTCCTCCTCCTTCGGCCTTCCTTCTGCCGAGGGCTACTACGGCTCAAACCCTCACCTTCTGGCCTCTGGTCGAAGGTGCTATGCTATTGGTTGGGACTGAGGAAAGAGCTCTGGGGTGCTCTCGGCTGTGGACATTGTGCTGTGGGGTTGTGCTTATCCTTGGGTGAGCTGGGGAAGTGCAATGTATGGGGCTGGTTCTGGGAGTGCAGGGGAGATGTTTCTTGGCTGCTCTCTGCTTGCGCTGGCTTCTGCTGGCTGCAGCTGGCTGCCTTCGATCTTATCCCTCCCTGAGTCTTGCTTCCCTGTGCCGAAGAACCTTCGGTCTGAAGAATGTGCTAGGTACTGTTGCTCTGGAATGGGCTGGTTAGAAATGTGATGTGGGCTTTCACTTGTGGGCTGGAATTTACTGTGGGCTTGAACTTGTGGGATGAAATGAGATGGGCTGAAATGCAATGGGCTTTGGGCTAAGGTAAGGGTTGTGGGCTTTTATTTTCTAAAGTTTGCCGAATGATGACGCCCATCGAGACGAGAGGTGCCGACCGGCCCGGGACGGTCTGGGGAGTCTCTATGACGTTCTCGAATTGGCCCTAGCAGCCCAGGGGCACTGATGGCAACTTTACTTAATTCCTTTGTTCTCCCTTGGATTGCTAATTATTTAATTCTCTAATTACGCAAGAAGATAGGTTGGTTTTGGTACTAACGGCAAATTCTAATTACAGGCGAAGAACAAGGAAATGCACATGGGCTCCTACGCCGAAGACCTCGACGCTGGAGTTTTATTAATATTTATTTTTTTAATTTTGTAAAATAGGCTTGTAATGAGAATGATGTAATTTACTATTATGAATGCAATGCCCAACAATGCAATTCAATTCTGTAATTCTATTTGTGATGATGCTTGATGATATGCAATAATTAATTTAATTACCCGCTAAATACTTACTTAACTAGGGTATTAGATTTGGGTTCTTTCAAGTAGAGACAGAAATAACATGGTTGGTATGATGATCATGAGCATGCACATGAGACCCACCTAGCCCTCTTCGAATCGATGTACCAAAAGATCGGTACTCCCCTAACTAGGTGCTACTCGTGGTCTACCTTCACGATATCCTAACCTAAAACGCTGCATAGAGCCACCAAAGGAGTTAAAGAAGTCATCTACAAACCTAAGCCTATGTTTAGAAGGTAGGACAAGCTGTTTGGCTCTAGAGACACTTATGGATAAAGGAACACCTCTAACAGGCCTCAAAGCATGCTCTCTCTTTTTCCTCTCAACCTTGGCTCTATGGAAGCATAACTCAACTATGAGGCTATTCATCTTGCAGAAGGTGCAATGGTACTTGACCTTTTGAAGGGTCTGACCTAATAAAGAAGAGGCACTTGCTTTGTTAGAAGGATTTTGGGCAAAACCTGCAGATCTAAAGACTGTTTCAGATGGCTCAGGGGTTCTATCTCAAACTTGCCACTCTCAACAAACCTTACAATCTTAGGTGGGTGATTTTTGGAATGCTCCAAGGAGTTGAATCTTAAGTCTCTCTTCTTCACACTCACCTTAGATTGGCCTAGAATCATATTGAGTTGATTCCACTAGAAAATCTCTCAAGTGTCTTTTTGAGGTAGTCATTTTTTTGGCTAGGTTCTCACATGCGGCACACTTATTTGACTTGGTTGCCCTAGCATACTTTTCTTTATGAACAACTACCTCAAGTTTTAGAGTCTCACAAGACACACAAGAGAAATTCTTAATCCTATCCAGCTATTCATCAAATTTGACACTAAAGGCCTCATGTATTCCATCTAAATCATTTCCAATCTCAGCACAGAATGCACAGAAAATAGAATCAATGACCTTTTTGGATGCAGTCATGGCTATGGATTTTTTAATTTTAGCTTTCTCCCCTAGAGTCTTGTCAAGTGCATCTATCTCAATTGCAAGTTTAGAATAGTTTTCACATGGTGTAGTCCTAGAATGCATAACCATTTCAGTCATTTCTTTTGTTTTTTATCTTGTTATCCTCGCAATGTGAACAAGTATGATAAGTATCAAATTTATGCAATTCCTTAAGAGCATTATCCAATTTAATCTCTAGCAAAGCACAATTCGAACAAGAAGATGGAATAGCATATACAGGAATAGAATAAAGAGCAATAACATCCATACAAATATAATCATAACTTGACTTGAGGGAATCTAGATCATTTAGAGCATTCTTGAGTTGGCCTACAACAGAGGAATGAGCATATTTCAATGTAGACAATTCATCATGCAAGCACAAGAAAAATTCACAATTTTTAGGATTAATGAACTCAAACCTAACAATTTCTAAGTTTAAGTTATCAATCATCATGTTCTGATTCTTAATCATTTTGGCTTGCTTCCTAAGTTGTTAACTTGCTTCCTTATTTTGACAATGCAAAAGAACAAGAGAGGAAAGCAAAAGCAAAAAAACTAAAAAAAAAGTCATATTTAGAAGTCAATATGTTTCTAGTAGCTTCTGACTTAAATAAACTAGAAGCCAAAAAAACAAGTAGCCAAAGCAGTTTGAAGTGGGCCCTAAAATGGTCGTGCTAGCTGTTGACTTTGGGCATGTTTGATATGGCTGCGACTTATGGCTTTTGGCTGAAATTTTTGAATTTTAGCTGTTTGTGACGGAGATTACAGAGAGATATACTCGCTTGCGATTTTGGTTGATACAGATATTGGTCTTTTAACGTGTACTACAATTAACTTGTAGATCACATCTTGAGAAAATACTCTATTTAAAAGTTAGATACTGTAATAAAAACCAAAAACTGGTTTTAGAAACAATAAAGAACAAACCCTCTATTCTCCCATGTTGGTATCGCTAGGCGGTCTTAGTAGTAGTGAGCCCATTTTTCCGCCGCTACCAGCCACCGAAAAAGAAGCAAGCAACGGTCACCGTGCACGTTTTGTACAGGCAAATTTTGTTGAAACGTCGAGGCCAAGTGCCACCCACATTTGACTATCTTCTGTAGCAATTGAACGTATTGAGTCAATAAAAATCTGAAAAAAATTAGGTATCTACCACCGAAGTATTCCTAATTTAGATATATACCATTAGGGATGGCAATCGGGCGCGGCGGGTACGGGTAGTGCTCGCCCATACCCGTACCCACGACCCCATTTTTCGCCCACGGGCATACCCGTACCCGCCCACGGGTAAAAAACCCCGCCCATACCCGTCGCCCGCGGGTACCCATCACCCGCGGGCATACCCGTTTACCCGCAATCAACGATTGATAAAGTATGTCTACAGATGTAGAAAAACAAGGCATCCGATCAATCCCCTTTCTTGCTGCAAGTAGCAACAATATAATGTATCTAAATCAGGATGCATAAGTATATATAACAAGTGGTAATTACAGAACAGTAAGGGAAATCTTAAGAGCTGCTAAGTGAAATGTTAGGAGCCGCTATCCATCTACATCAGGATGCACAAGTCTATCATAACACACGGAAATTACTGAACAAAAAGATTTGATTCATGGGTGGGACAAAGCACATCCTTCGCTGGTGAAGAAGGCGCTATCCCAGGCCAAGCTCTTGCGGAGGTTAACGCCAGCCTTGGCCTTCCACTGCTTCGGAGATTCCGAATGCTCGGGACTTGCTCCACCTCGCCGTCCCGATCAAGAACCCGCCCCGCCGCCGGAGAATCGCCAGCGGGCTCCAAATCAGAAGCTTCGGCACCCAACCCTAAAAATAGCAGCAGCGGTCCGTCAGATCTCCAAATCGCAACAGCCACGACCACCAATCAACGCCCAAATTCCCCCAAAAAAACCTCCCGAAATGGAACACACAGAAACGGATCGCTCGTTCACCTGCGTGGGGCGGATGGGGATGCAGCGGGGGCGGCGACGTCGAGGAGGAGGTCGTCCTTGGCGGCGACGTCGATGAGCAACAGCACCTCCATGGGGAGGATGGCAGCGTCGGCGTCGGAGTCGGGGATCAAACCCTAGATCGCCGCAGCTCAGACGGGGGAGGAGGAGGCAAGCCAGAGAGAGACGAGGGCGTCGAGGTTGGGGTACTCGCGGAGGGGCTGGCGGCGGCTGGGGAGTCGAGTACGAGGCCGAGGACGAGGACGTCGAGGAGACGAGGGCACAGGCGGAGGAGATTTGGGCGAGGAATGAGTGAGTGCGGCGGCGGGCTGGGGAGTGACTGAGTGAGGTATGGGCTGGGGACTCGGGAGCGGCGTGGTATGGAGCTAGGGTTAGGGTTTCTATTTTATTTATTGGACTGGTCCACTTATCAGTTTGCGGGTAAATGGGCGAGACGGGTACGGGTAGAGCTCACCCGTACCCGTACCCGTTTACCCGATGGGTAGAAAGTTTCCCCCATTTTCATACCCGTGGGCAAAGAATATATCCCATACCCGGCTCCATTAGGGTATTTACCCACGGGTACACGGGTAAACGGGCACAATTCTCTAGCAAAGCACAATTCGAACAAGAAGATGGAATAGCATATACAGGAATAGAATAAAGAGCAATAACATCCATACAAATATAATCATAACTTGACTTGAGGGAATCTAGATCATTTAGAGCATTCTTGAGTTGGCCTACAACAGAGGAATGGGCATATTTCAATGTAGACAATTCATCATGCAAGCACAAGAAAAATTCACAATTTTTAGGATTACTGAACTCAAACCTAACAATTTCTAAGTTTAAGTTATCAATCATCATGTTCTGATTCTTAATCATTTTGGCTTGCTTCCTTAGTTGTTAACTTGCTTCCTTATTTTGACAATGCAAAAGAACAAGAGAGGAAAGCAAAAGCAAAAAAACTAAAAAAAAAGTCATATTTAGAAGTCAATATGTTTCTAGTAGCTTCTGACTTAAATAAACTAGAAGCCAAAAAAACAAGTAGCCAAAGCAGTTTGAAGTGGGCCCTAAAATGGCCGTGCTAGCTGTTGACTTTGGGCATGTTTGATATGGCTGCGACTTATGGCTTTTGGCTGAAATTTTTGAATTTTAGCTGTTTGTGACGGAGATTACGGAGAGATATACTCGCTTGCGATTTTGGTTGATACAGATATTGGTCTTTTAACGTGTACTACAATTAACTTGTAGATCATATCTTGAGAAAATACTCTATTTAAAAGTTAGATACTGTAATAAAAATCAAAAACTGGTTTTAGAAACAGTAAAGAACAAACCCTCTATCCTCCCATGTTGGTATCGCTAGGCGGTCTTAGTAGTAGTGAGCCCATTTTTCCGCCGCTACCAGCCACCGAAAAAGAAGCAAGCAACGGTCACCGTGCACGTTTTGTACAGGCAAATTTTGTTGAAACGTCGAGGCCAAGTGCCACCCACATTTGACTATCTTCTGCAGCAACTGAACGTGTTGAGTCAATAAAAATCTGAAAAAAATTAGGTATCTACCACCGAAGTATTCCTAATTTAGATATATACCATCGAAATAATAGCTTACTTTACTTTATTACCCCACCCCCGCAAACTTCCCAAATCTCCTCCATATGCCCCTCGTTTTTTTTTTTTTTGCTTCCGTCGCTCCTCCCTGACGGTGACTCCACGCGCTCGCTCGCCTCTGCAACCCCGACGCCACACCTCGCGCCGCCTTCCTCTGCGCCCCCGACACGGCGACACCCTCCAAAACCTTGCGCCGCCCCGCTGCTTCTCTCCTCCAAGCCGTAGCGCAGCCGCAGCTCTGCTTCTCGCTCGACAAGGAGGTTTGGTGCGCCGTCGTCGCTGCCCTGTATGCCGCCTGTCTGTCTCCGCCCTGCACGTGCCGCCACCCTGTACGTTGTCGCCACCGCGGCCGTGTACGACCCTGTACGCCGCCGCAGCCCTGTACGAGGGCTGGCAGTACGACGCGGCCGATTGAGTCGGGAAGCTCAACATCGTCGTCGTACAGGAGTGGAGGCCTACAGCTGGTCAATTTTGGCTCGATGCATTTCAAGTTATGTTTTTTGTCCTTTTGCTTATGTGTGCTCAGAGGTATGGCAACAGCAAGTCTTTCCAAGTTTTCCCTGTGGATGCAAAAGCTGGTGATGTTGTGAGCAGATTGTATATCTAGAGCTTTTTTACGGTACTATAGGCCTGTTCTTTTCGGCTGCGACTTTTGGCTTTTGGCTGAATTTTTTGAATTTTGGCTGTTTACGGTACAGATTACGGAGAGACAGATACTCACTTGCGATTTTAGCTGATACAGATATTGGACTTTTAACGTATAAATCGTTTAACTTGTAGACCCGTCTTGAGAAAATACTCCGTTTGAAAGTTTGATACTGTAGCAAAAGCCAAAAGCCGCTAGCTTTTGACTTTAAGAACAGGCCCTATAAAATAAATACGAGTCGTTTAATCTTTACTATTCAATAATTCAGATTAGTTAAAATTTAATCATACTATCACCTACACTATTAGCAGTAGAATCTTTAAAAAGGTAAAATTGTAAAAGGAACATATGATGTAAGAGAAATTTGTACAAGCGTCGTGGCTGTTCGTGGACGAGAGGTACATCGGCAGTGTTGACGAGGTGATGGCGCTGCATGAGTAGGCACGGCTTCGGCTGGTGCTCCCGCGAGCTGCCCCCCGAATGCCTAATTGGGTGAGATTATGAGATAGTGAATCTGCCTCAATCGTGCAATGAATTTTTGTTGTCTCGATACGATGTTTTGATCTGAATAGTCATATAAGATTCTTGCAGTTTTGATCTGACATATACGATTTCTTGGAGTGAAGAACTGAAAGAATGATGAATCTAATCTCTAGTCATGAAGATTGGAGTTTGGGTTTTTACACGAGAGCAATGTGGCAACAATGTGATGTTACACACACTGATAATGGAATATGAAATCTCAACGCCAAAAAAATCAAACTATACAAAACAAAAGTGTCTGCGCTATCAAACTTTCCATAGTATCATTCTGTACACGGGAGCTCCACAAGCCAGGACATGGTGCTCCCAGTCGGACGCCACGTCGAATGGGTTCTCCATCCGGCCACCACCGTCGTCGACATCATCCACCACGAGCTAGCCCTTGCCGTATGAGATGACCTGCTCTTTCATTCCGAGGACTGATTTCACGTCAGACTGTAAATAAATCTGTAGTGCCATTTTTTGTATTGTAATTAAGCAGAGGCTGCTTGATCTGGAAGGAAATTCTTATATTGTTTCACCATTAGTATAATTTACCATGTGTAATTAATAATAGATTTAGAGGAAAAGTCTATAATATCCATATGAAAAAACAGATTTATAAAGAAAAGTCTATTATACCCTTAGAAATCAATGACCTAATTTAATTTCTACAACCACCCTCTTACTACCAGTAGAATATACTATAAAAATTTCATGTATCTGAACCGAGAACATTTCAATAATATATAACCAATTTTCTCTAAAAATTTAGAGGACAGCACCAAAGGTCCAAAGGTCTACGCCGCTTGGCTAGATAATCTTAAAGAAAAGTAGTAACATAACTACCACCACAAATTGGATCAGGACGCTAGCATAGCATTGTAGTTTTTGCTCAAATCGAGCTTCTTAAAATTTGTAAGATCAAATCCTCCTACTAACAAACTCCACGCAGCCGGCCGAGGGATTTGAACGCTGCAGGTCGATCTCAACCAAGAAAAACTCGGTTTCTATTAACCGGAGTACAACTAGCTGGCTGCTTTCAGCCAATCACTCTCAAGGTACCAGTATTTAAGGCTGAACTGTGCGCAAAATGCTGTCATTTTTTTCAAATTTAATCTTTGAATACCTTTTTTTCTACAAATTTAACCCTTTTTATGAACCTATCAAGCTCGACAGGCACCTACCGAGCCACCATGAGCGGTATGTGCCTTAAGTATACATTAATTAAGCAATACAATTAGCACTTTAATTAAGCTCATAGTTAAATCACTAGTTTAGGGTATACAGTCGACCCTGCCGCACAGGGTGCCTGTGTAGCTTGGCAAGGGGCTGGATTTGCAGAGAGGACACTTGGAGATCAAATTTAAAAGAAATGGCTGGTACCTTTCACATGAACAGTTCCTTCAGACTGGCTGGCCAAGCTTGCAGTAACTGCAAAGGTACAGCTACTTAGACTACTGGTAATAATTAATAAACTAATCACATGCATATGCCCACAACTCGTACAGCCCCGTAGGGCTGCATGCATTACGAGCTGTATAATCATTCCAGCATTTGACTAAAGGATTACCGGTACTAGTACACTAAGGGCCTGTTTGGCAGAGCTCCACCAACTCCAGATCCATCAAAAACAGCTCCACTCCACGAATTTTTACCCAAACGCTCCAGCTCCACGAAATCTGGATCCACCAAAATACTGAATCTAGCTCCAGATTCATGAAATCCATGGAGCACCTCAAGGGGTGCTCCACGAAACATTGTTTCGTACCTACTCATGGAGTTGGGTGGTAATTACCTACCTTTTGCCACTGGTTACACACCCCATCCCATACCACCGTAAAACCCATGGGCAAAACAGGTCATTTCCACCAAAAACTCAGTTTCGTGGATCTGGAGCTGCTGTGCAAGCCAAACAGTTTTGTCTAGCTCCATGGTGGGATCCCAGATTCACGGTGGAGCTGTTTTTGGTGGATCTGCTGCTCCAGATTCATTTTTTCAGTGGTGGAGCTCTGTCAAACAGGCCCTAAGTTTCACGCATACTTTCGCGCAGTGTGCAGCTCTCGATGCGGTTTCCAGTTGCGGGATTCAGTGAACAGAGCTGCACAGCCTTCGTACGCCGTTGGGCGCCAAAGTCTAAGGGGCCTGTTTTTTTTCTCTGTGGCTTATGATTTTTGACTGTAATTTTTAAATTTTGGCTGTTTACGATACAGATTACGGAGAGATCGATACTCACTTGCGATTTTGGCTGGTACAGATGTTGGGCTTTTAACGTGTACTACGTTTAACTTGTAGACTCCGTCTTGAGAAAAAACTCCGTTTAAAAGTTAGGTACTGTAGCGGCTGCGAAAAGCCGGTCGGCTTGTGGCCAGCCGACATGCCCTAATTTTGGTCGTCCCCAAACAGTTCAAAACTGCGAAAATTTACTAGCTACCTCTACCTGATGCGGTTAAGATCTCAATACAGGCTTACTAAAAAAATATTCCAGCTTATCTCAAAGTCAACCCCAAGTTTGCCATTGGATCCTGGAGCCAGACCAGCTTAAGAAACCAAATCGATTTATCCACTCCAGTTCACTGCACTGATCAACCACTGCTGGATGATATTTGGCTGGCAGAATCTTTGAAAGGGACTGCAACTCTAGCTTGGTCCTTTCTAACCTCTGCACATAAACAACTAACCAGTAGCTAGCCAGATCTGCTCTGCAAGCCTGCAACTTGTCCTGGGGATGTCTGTGTTGTGAGATGTCATATGCTCGCTCACAAGTTGATCCAAATGCAAAGCACAGCGAAGCTGCTCGCTTGCATTTTACTTCTGTGGGAGATAAGGTACGGCTTGTTTATGGAGCGGCTCCATCTGGTTAATATTCAGTATTGATCTGATTGTACTAAACGTACTATCAGTAGGTGCCGCAATGTCTCATCAAATTCATCTGATCTCACCAGGCATTACATTACAGCTAGCTTTCGGGTAGGTGCAGAATAGCGGTGCAGGCTGCATGCCGTTTTTTGGCAACTATGTGGGCATACGACCACTCTAAAATCTAAATGACTTACTGCCCAAAGCTGCAGTAATGGAAATCAACAGGACAGCACCTAACACTGGTCACATTGTGCAATGCCACTGTGCCTTGCGATTTGCATGCATAATCCAAGATCTACTACAGCTGCGCTTATGGGGAGGGCATTGTTGTGCCATCACTAGCATGGCATCTCTGAGCTAAATGGAGAGACAGTCTCTTTCTTTCCTTTATTTTCTCCATGACAACAAGTTTTAATAATGGTTGAGAGAGAGACTTGTGCGTATGAAAGGCTGATCGACCATACGATTCACTTCCCTCTCCCTCCGGTCTTCCATTCCTCAGTGGAGGAGCATGGCTTTCCACATGGTTGTTGGCATTATTGCCTGCCTTTGCATGCACCCTTGGTGGATTGGATTGGATCTCAAGGTCCAACTTTGTCCTGTGGAAAACAAGTCAAATGGGTACTCTTTCTTGCCATCAATTGAACAAATGTCCTTTTAGGGTTCATAGATGAGTAAATTGCACCACTGGTACGCAAATTTGTGAGGTCGGTGTATCCAGGTCACAAAAAATAAAACCATGCAATTAGGTTAATAAACTTGCTAAACCATACAAAGGAGGTCTAAAAGATATTTTCTAATAATTACAAGGCATCCACATGGCACAAATGCTTACGTGACGTTGATGTAGATGGTGACATAAGAAAGTGAAGGCATCGGTTTCTACCCCATCAGCTATTCCTATCTGCGTGTCCATCAATGTCATTCCAAAAGCGTTCAAATGTAATTTGATTTTGTTTGAGAAGGAAGCTACGAGCTTGTTGTAGTGATGAGATTAATTGTAGGTGAATTCTTAACTGATGCAGCTGTTAGTAGATGTAGATGGAGAAAAAAGCCAATGAAGAAGAACATGATGGGTCTGTCCACGTGCTCCATATTATGTCAGTCGCATTTGACTACTTTCCGTAATTCCTATTTAAGGAACACGTCGAGTCATCAAGTTGCGTCCCTCCTTTGTTGATGTCATCTCCTTCTGCTACTATGCCTCCTTGCGAATCATACTGCTCCCACTTCTTGACAAGAGGGTGTGGCCCAGGATCTGAAGGCCTTTGTCAATGCACATGACTAGGTTGTTTACTATCGAACTTGGAATAACAATGAGAAATACTGATCACCAATAGACTTTATTAATGTGGCTAAAGAGTATGTACAAGAGTGACAATGAATATGAATAACTATGTTATGTTGTTGCATGCGTGTAGGCCTCCCTATTTATACAAATCTAAAGGATGACAGTTAATATTTGAATATGTGCCTCTTGCCTTCACGTGTGAGTCTTTTTTGTGTCTTGAAACGTTGCATCCTTTCTCAAACATAGTAACTTGTCAGAAAACACCATTAACCACTCTCATGTATCGAATTAAACACCCATGTAGAAAATTGTATCAATCCTAACTAGTTAATACTCTACTTGAGGAAGTGAATGGTTACTAGTCGTAATTGACCACAGTTGGTCGTCGTTTAGGTGTAACCGGTCTTTAACCAGTTATATTTATTAAAAGGGAAAACTTCCTCTTTTATGTGCTCGCAGGCTGGACAAGATATTCAATGTATTCTAGCTATGTGAGCCTAGACAAGGAGTCTTATTTTAACTCATGCTGATCGAATATGTTAACTAAGACAAGAATCCTTGTTAGCAGCCAACTGAGGTTCAACAGAGATAGAAAAAAGAGAGTATATGAAAGATAGAGAAAAAGTGGGTGAGGAGAAAAAGGAGAAGAGCTCCTACATAAACGCCACATAAGTATTAGCGCTATATGGATACTTTGTCAGCTTTACAAAGCCTCTTTTGTATAGTTTGACAATTTCATTGACATAAATGTATAATTTCATAGTTTAGTGACCTATCTCATAAGTTTATGCATTTATGGTGCAATTTACTCTTCATAGATTCCTCAGACCTACACTCGTGTAGCAACTTATTCGCATTGCACGCGCCGTCAGATGGCAAATCAACGCTTAGGATCGGCTAAACTGTGGGAATACACCGTGCCACTGGCTACTACGAAATTTTTGTGAAAGAGCAGTGCTAGCTACACGATGCAGCAATCGAGAGGCATGTGCTTGGGACTGAGCCCAGGAATAATGGTGTCCGAGAGCAGATGTTGTTTTTTGGCTTTCTGATCTGATCATCAGGCAGCGCTCGGTGATGAAGCGCCACTGCGCCAGTGCGGCCACAGCGACTTTCATGCACTACAGCCTTGCGTTTGTCAGGGAGCCCCCTTTTCTGCTTGCTTTTCGTTGTTTATTTCTCATGTGGGCACCGGTTTGTTTGTACCCATGCACACTGCATTAACCGAAAAGAAAGAAAGAAAGAAAAAGAGTGACGTCTCAATCCTTGGTTGGTTCCTGTAAAATAGCACGTATAAATCTTCGGTTTTTGTAGAATAGATTGTATATGTATTGACTGTATTCTGGCATTCTTTCTCAGTCTACAGCTCGGCAAAGCTCGCATGAAGGTGAGGGGTCATGATGTAAGCAAACATGGAAGAAGGTGAAGGGCGCTTCACACCTTGCCATCTTATATAGATTGAGAGGGGGGGGGGGGGTAGTTTCTCATGTGAGGTTCTCTCAGATGGTGAGCATGACCTGCTGGCTTCCCACTGGAATTTGGTTCCCTCATATGATGCGGAGCATGAGCGTGATTTGTCTTCATGAGCCTCCTCTCGTCATCAGCTCCACAAGAAGCTGCTGAGAGTGAGGGTTCCCTGGATCACTCACAGCGTCCCCTACCATTCTCCTACAAGGTACTCACTAATGCTGGCACGCTTAATTTCAGCTTCTTTTATCTTCTCATGGGGAGTTCTTTATCTGTGTCGTTCCATCTCCTCTTCTCCCCCTTTGTTCCTTCTTCCACTGTGGCTTCATTTTAGAGCTAGTTAGTTCAGATGCAGTGCAAGTGGGTCTCTATTATGTCTGATTGTTTGTTTATGGTGCTCTGTTCAATTACCATGCCATGATCCGGAGTGAAATCCTCACGTTCCGCGGAGAACAGTTTTGTTCTGATTTGTCAGCATGGAAATCCTGTTTCTGAAATTGATTTCCCGTTCTAGGTATTCCGGTTGGTGTTTTGGTTTGATTTTAGTCTTCAATTAGCAGTGGACAAGACAAGAATACATTAACTACTTGCTTAACCTAGAAATGGCACCCACCGCATGATTAAAAAGGGGTCAAATTGATATCACTGACAAGGCAACGGCAATCCAAAACTCAACGCAATCCTTTTGTCTTAATTTCTTTTTCCTTCTCGGTTTCTTCATTTGCACAGACACGGACATTGACTTGCATTACCAGCAAAGTGCCGTCCTGTTACACCTTTTGTCAACATTTCCGTAGATCTTACGACAGAGACATATGAACCACCAGTTCTTCATTTATTTTCTTTTTTACATTTCTGGTAATGGTGACACGTTTCTTTCCTCAGTAGAGAGTGTTAGAACTGTAATCACGCTGCGACATGGAGAGGAAGAAGAGGGGCTGGTTTGAGCGCATCAAGAGGCTCTTCATCTCCGAACCGAAGCAGAAACCGAGACCAGAAAAGGTTTACGCTTCTTGTCGCAATCTCGTTAACATTTGAAAAGATCTATCGATCCATGAAGCTGACGAAGAAATCTTGTTCAGAAGGCGAAGAGCAAGAGATGGCTGGTAGGGAAGCTCCAGACCCAGCAGTCGTTCGCCCTGCCGGCTCCGGCGCCGGCGCCGGAGCCGGAGCCGGTGACGGATCAGATCAGGCAGGCGGAGGACGAGCAGAGCAAGCACGCGATGGCGGTCGCCCTCGCCACCGCGGCGGCCGCGGAGGCGGCCGTCGCAGCCGCCCATGCGGCCGCCGAGGTGGTCCGCCTAACCGGGCGGCCAGCATTGCCGGCGCATCCCCCACTGTCCAGCCAAGAACAGGCCGCCGTTGTGATCCAATCAGTTTACCGTGGATACCTGGTAAGTGAACATTGCATCCTGTTCTGTCTGTGGGATAGGGAGTGTTTGGTTGGCGGCATGCGTGATAGACGACAAAATGCTAATGTGATTTAGCGATTGTTTGGTGGACGATCACAATTTAGCTCCCTTGGCGGACGATTGCATTTTGGCCGTTTTCAATCAGTTCCTTCGGCCAAATTTGTGGGCACATAATTTTGGGCGTCATCAACTGGCTAGCCGGGTAACTATGAAGACGAAATGGCCTTTGTGTATATGGCAATTGACGGCCAAATGCCAATGACGGATTTGGCATCCAATTCGATACGTGACCAAAATGTTCTTGATGCGCCGTGCTGTTGGTCCTGCCAAAAAATTGGCATATCAGATCGTAGACACCAACCGAAAGCTATCTTGAAGGTGAAAATTAAGCTGAAGGTGATATTGTCGTTCTCAAGCCCTCGGCTTCGCCTCTATACTCGACTGAGTCATGCCTCTGTGCCCTCAGTTCTACAGTACATGCGATAGAGCTCTGTTGTTTCTTTATTGTTAGGGAACTTTTAGAGCCGTGGAATTTATTTTTTTTATGGATTGTTTTTCTATTTTTTATTAGAGATTTTTTAGTAAGATGTAAAGGGAGTTAGAAGGGGCTGATAAATCAGCACCATTAATTCTTCCTTTTAAGTTCATATTACACAGGCGCGGAGGGCATTGTGCGCGCTCAAGGGCCTGGTGAGGCTGCAGGCGCTGATCCGCGGGCAGGCGGTGCGACGGCAGACGGCTGCGACGCTGCGTGGCCTGGAGTCCCTCATGAAGATCCAGGCCCGACAGCGCGCCAGGGCGAGCGCCGACCACCCGCCGCCGCCGCCGCCGGCGGCGGACGGCATGGACGCGCTGCTCAGGAGAGGACGGGAGCTGTACGCCGCCGCGGTGCACGTAAGTAACTCTCGTCACTTGGCTGTGTTCCCTAGTTTCTCGGGCGGTCTTCGTTAGCTGGAATGAATAGGGATTCGTCGAACGTGCGAATGATTTGCGACGCACATGCGCTGCATGTGGGTTAAAGTTGGCAGCAGTGCAGAGGTGAGGTGACTGGGCGCGTCCTGTCAGCTCGTGTGTCTTCTTGCCATGCCATCCTCCGATCAGCAGTGGTACATGCGTGCATGTGGATGTGGGTGATTATTGAGGTTGTTGGTGTTGTGTCTGCCCCTAGACTAGAGGCTGCTGCTATATTCCTGTGCATATCTACACTACACTGCACTAGACATTTGCATCAATCGGTTGCCATTTGGGCCTGCGGTTGGCTGGCCAGTGGAAGAAAATCAATCGAGAAAGGACCTCACATAAGATCTTTCTATCCATCGTCGATCTAGTGGACCGTCATGTGAGGCTTCTTGGCCAGTAGCCCGTAGTAGACTCTTCCCAAAGTGGGACTAGACTTGCATGTACGATGTTATCCGTCGACCACCCTCTGTATGATGATGCATGGACTGGTAAGTTCTATAGGTGTAGATCACACGAGGCTCTGCCCTCTGCGTCTCGCAGAGATCAGAGAGACACGGGTAAGTAGGCAAAAAGTGAAAGCTGTGGCGTACGGGCTGACAGGGCGCATCTTCTTGGCATATTTCGATCGACGTGCAACTGTGCGAGCTACTGCACCCGTGAATCAAGTGTCGGGGAAATGATTGGCTCCCGTCGTCGCTGTAGCCTGAAGCAAAGCTACCCCCGTCCTGAGGAACGCTTGCTTGCTTGTTATTTGGCCTGTGTGCGTGTGTGCAGGAGCAGCGGCAGCAGAGCGGTGGTTGGGACAGCAGCATCTTCTCAAAGGAAGAGATGAGCGCGATGATGAGGAGCAGGGAGGAGGCCGCCTTGAAGCGCGTCCGCGCGCTGCAGTACGCCTCCTTGCAAAACGTACGTAATTCCCCTCTTCCAGGCTTCACTGACATTACCACACACTTCAGACTTGGCAGTTCAGGCCAGGGTACTGCAGTGTGTTACTGTGCACACGAACTGTCCCTGACAAACGTACGGGTCTCAGCTACATGTGCAATTAGGTTTAAAATTTTAATTTCTACCTTCTTAATTTCACTCTTTTGACTAGAAGCTTGAGTTTCACAAGCCCAATGAGCACCCTTAGACATGTTTGTCGGTGACGGTTCATGTTCTGCCTAATTCCAGTCGGAGTTGAACTGTTTCATGTGAAATTTTTATAAGTTTCATGCGTTCTAAGCGGGGCCTGGTTGTGGCTGGCTGAGGTGTTGATGCTGTGGGTTGTCAGGAGAAGATTGGCATCAGGAGGCAGCCCATGTCCAAGGACGCGCTGGAGACGTTCAACCAGAGGTGGAGCTGGCTGGAGGAGTGGGTCGGATCGCAGCCGTTCGACAAGGACATCCCCGTGGCGCACCAATCTCCGTGCAGGGACGTCGCCGTCGCCACCCAGCAGCAGCAGCAGACGCCGTCGCCGGTCCTTCGGGCCAGGGACACCCTCGCCTGCCTCGGCTCGCAGCAGCCCGACGACGACGACGACGACGACAGGCAGCTCAGCTACTCGGCCAGGCGGTCCTTCGTGCGGCCGAGGCGAGCGACAGCGAGGGACGACGACGCGCTGGCCGCGTGCTCGCCGGCGCCGTTCCCTGGGTACATGGCGTCCACGGCGTCCGCCAAGGCAAAGTTTCGGTCGATGAGCACGCCCAAGGAGCGTTCCGGCGCGTCGGACGTTTACTCGGAGCAATGCTTCCCGTTCGCCGACCGCCTGCTGTCGCCGATCCCTTCCATCGCAAGCGACATCGTCTTTGCTCGGTCCATTAGGCCGCCGGTCGCGCAACAGTCGCCGCGGGTGAAGGGGCCCATGACGCCAACGAGGTCCCGGTCCCGGAGGTCGCCGAGCCACCATAGCTTCGGCTCTGAAGCTGCGCTGCACCAGTTGCAGATGGCGCAGTACACCCCTATCCGGTAAACAAATATTGCTTGTAATGCAACGACTGAAGCATCTCCGGCCCCTTATCTGACGATAAAAAAAAATCCTTTTCGTTGTGTCTGTTCATGCTTTTTTGACTCGAAGGCTTCTCAAATTGAGCTATGCGGCAATGCAATATGGATCTGAAACTTAAAGTGACATGGATGTGACACGTACACATAGAAGATCCAAGAATTCAAATTGAGCTATGCGGCAATGCAACATGAATAATCTGAAACTTAAGTGACATGTATGCGGCAATACACACAGAAGACCGAAGAATTCAAACAGTACGGCTTACGAGAATTCACTCACGAGTTTATATAATTGTAGCTAATATTCTGATAAGCGTTTCTTGATGACAAGCTGACTTTACATGAAAACAATACGGATACGAACGCACACATTGTAAACAAGATCCCAAAGATCCGTCGAGAGTATTCAGTAAAAGGCAAAACCGCAAAAATACAGTTGATACCAGATTTGACTTACACATGAGTGCTCGATCGAGCAGTAACCTACTACTGCTGTACATTCCAATTGCAGACTGGAGCGAACGTTGAAGCGTCAATCGGGGACGAATCAAGAGAAGCCATCACAATTGGGACCATGATTCGTGCATCGAGGCAACAAATTCCTGATTAAATAATGTGGAGATGTAATATGAGTATTTAACCAATGTTAATGACAAGAAGAAGTGTAGAAACTTTGATTTTCTTTTACTTACAAGGAGTGAAACTCACACGGAAACACTGTAGATCAGCTACTTGATCATGTAGAATTCTAGCATCTCCTGTTCCACAGGACGAGTCTCTCCCACTATGATGAGGCAGGGAAGGGGTGAACCAAAATCAACATCTAGTAGTTCTTTCATAGGGCCAGCAACAATCTTCTGATCATCACTTCCGAGGCGAGCTACGCCTCCGCATAGTGAATCCACGCCATATGCTGGAAAATAAAATGACCTTTAAATGTTAATCTCACATTACGACCCAATGGCCTACGATAAACAGAGCATTTAAAGCACTGTACAAAAAAAAAACAATATGTGCCGTCACAGGACACTGTTCAGAGTTAGATTTGCAAATACTCCTGTTTGAGAAGCGCATTTCTCAAGAAAGCCAGCTAGAGAAAATAGGCTCCGAGACTAGAGAAAACACTAGATCCGGCACACACTTCCTCCACCAAAAGCTGACTTATTGCAGTGTTCATGGTCATGAATCTCGGTGGTTCATACACCTTCTTTCCTCTGAATGCATATAGCCAAATTAAATCCAATGACAAATAATAGATCTAACCTCAATAACAGCATAAAAAGCACAGCTAATAGAGCTGCTTGCATCTCACAGAACATTGAACAAAGCTAATTATCAAAAGAGATGTAATTCTGCACTTCTGCACTTTGAGCTACTGAGAATCATATACCAAAAAAAAACAAATTACCGGCAATAAGGACTCGAGTGTTGGCTCCTTCACACGAATATCTGCATTAAATGATTGAATTGATCGACATTTTTATCTTTAAAACACTGAACAAAGCCCACTAGCAGTAGCAGAGAAAGTGATAATAGTACAAGCAGTAATATTGAAAACTCATGATAATAAAAGATTCTTGTGGTTCGAATAACTTAGGCTAGAAATATGAAACGTTACACGTAGCAAAAACCACCAAATAATCTAGTATCAGTAGTTGCTGCCACTAAATTACAAGATAGCGACTAGTACTGTCATATAGAACAAGTTTTATATGTTCAAATTATTGGAACTATACAAGATAGTGACTAGTACTGTCATATAGAACAAGTTTTATATATTCAAAGTTTTATAAAGAAGGAGATTTCAAGTGCTCACTCAGATTTTTGCTCACTGTGCTCTCCCTTATATAGCCGAAAGGAGGAGGGAGAAGAGCTCGGCGTGGTGGCCACCGACAGCTGGAGCCGAAGCTTCCGGGCCACAAGCGCCGCCTGAGCCACCTCATCTCATTGAAGCCACCATCACCGCCTCCCAAAGACCCGATCCGATCGAGTGAAGCGCCGCTCGGGATCTCCTCCCCTTATCTCCTCAGTTCAGCCCACCAACAGGTGGGTCCCCTTCTCTTTTTTTATTTCATCTTTTCCTTAATTGAGAAATTACTAAAATGCCTTTTGTCAAAAACAACATAAGAAATATTTCACTCTAAAAAAGCTAGGTTAGAAATGGAGGCGGATCCACACTAAGCGAGACACGGCTCGGTCGCGAGCCTGGGTCTGTGCGCTTGAGGCTCCAAGGCCAAACCCGCGTCCCCTCGCGCGCTTGAATTGAGACGTGTTCCGGCCGTGCGCCGGCGCCGGCGCTGCCGGTGCGCTGTCCCGTGCGTATGGACGCGCGACGTCAAGGCGGGTGGGGATTGCGCACGCGCCCCCATGTTGCAGTTCTCAGAGCCAATAGCCATCAACTATGTTAGTAAGAAGGGTGTCGCCAACTTTTCTACACAAATTTTCACAGGCAATTGCATTGAACCATCGAAGCTGATGATGGGCTGATGAAAACAGCAGCATCTCTACCAATCGCAAGAGGGCCGAAGAACATGCTTTTCATATAAGTTGGGCTCTAGTACATAAAAGATGGATTACAGAGGTTAAATGAAATGAAGTATGAAACCCGCAAAACAGAGAAACAGCTTTCTATTTCTTCTTCCCAGCTTTGCCCTCCTTCCTTCTGACAACCTCATCGGCATATCGAATACCCTTTCCCTTGTATGGCTCGGGCGGCCTCCACTTCTTTATAGCAGCAGCGAACTCACCAATTGCGCTCTTGTCGTAGCCACTCACAACGATCCTGGTGTTCTCTTCCACCTTAACTTGTAGGCCATCTGGGACAGCCATCCGAACAGGGTGCGAGAACCCCAGGTTCATCACGAGATCTTTACCTTCCACCGCCGCGCGGTACCCAACCCCCACTAACTGAAGCTTCTTATCAAATCCTTTTGACACCCCTACGATGATGTTGTCCGTCAGGGTTCTGCATGGAATATTTGCACCGATGTTTTTAGAGGAACTAACCGAATACTCATGCTTTACTTTAGATAAAAAAAGGCATAAAACACTTGGATCAATAGTTGCTCGCGCATAAAACACTTGTATTTGAATACCCCTTAACCAAGGTGTGTGTTTTCCCCAATTTACACATGTTATCTTCCTATTCCTTTTATTTATTAAAAGAATACAAGGAGAAATCGTAGCCCAATTGCCAGAAACACTAGATGATATTTGGTGTATGGACAAAAGCAGATTTTACAGTTCCTAAACTCCAGGAAAGCAGCTATTTCCTTGGTATGAAATATGAATAGAGAACAGAGAATGATAAATGCAAGTAGATAAACATTCTTATCCAAATATTTGTCAAACGTATTAGAACCGTGAGTTTCTTACTTCAAGATAGATTAGATTTTATTCGGTGTACACTCAGAAGCACATATCGTAGTTCCTGAACTCCAAAACAAAGAGAGATCATCACCTATATTGGTTATTGGTAAGATAGGAGGTCAGAGAACAATAAATACAAGAAGTTAAATACCGCTATATAGAGTCTAGATCCTTGTAGCTGTAGGAGCTAATAATATTGTAGGAATGTGCTTACATTTTCCAACATGGCAAATAACAGGTGCGAGACAACTTATTTTTAAGGCTCTGGTGTTATCACAATCAAATACCCATGAGAATCCAGTGCTTATGGTACATTTTCCATACTACTGCTCTTGACTACAAGAAGTGATGGCTCAAATATGTGAATTGTGATGAGACATGAGAGCAGAAAGATGATAAGTTGGTAGCTAACTTTAGGAATGCTAGGAAAGGATAGGGACACAAAGAATAAAACAGTGAACAATGAAACACATTATGAGCAGTTAACGGGCGAAAAATGAAATAGGCACACTCATTTTGTAGTTTCCATTTGTCAGTTTTACCTGAAAAGGCCGTGCATCTGGTTCGCTCTTTTGGTTTCGACTGTCTTGTAGAGTCTCAGATTACCAGTTTCTTCTTTCACAACTTTCACTTCACCTGGATAACTTAGCGATAACTCCCCTAGTGGACCCTTAGCTTTGACAAACTGCTCCTCTAGTGTGAGGGTAACATTTGATGGAACTTCGATCGGCTTCTTTCCAATTCTAGATTCCTTGCATTCCACTACTTTTCTGACAAAACCAACTCTGCCAGCTGGGATAATACGAAGACGAATCCCTTGTGTCCTTCCAAGGAAGCCAGTTCTTGAATTGCTGATTTATTTCAGACAAAGACAACTCCATCAAAATTCTCATATTATATTGTAGAGAAAAACAACCTTTCATATTAAAAAAATAACGCATTACTTTAGTTTTAAACACCTTAGTAAACAAAATGAATTGAAAACCATGAACACTCAGCAGAAGAATTGTTACTAACTAGAAAGATGGGATCCAAAACAAACAAACAAAAAATCCACAAAATCCCAATATTGGTTGCTAAAAACAGCATCTCCACCTTGAACTATTCGGGCAGAATACCAACTACCAAACTGCTTTTCTTTCTCAGTAACATTTTTTCAATAACCTATATTCCTGGATTTATTTCAATTTCTGCCTGAAACTTGTATCAAATCGAACTCCTTGTTTGGTATGTGGTTTATCATTAGTAGGATAATAATTCAATACATTAAAAACTTTTGACAACGGGGTTGCAATCTTTTTTTTGCGAGAATTACAGCGTGGAAACCCTTGTAAGCGGTCTTAAACCGCGTTGTAGGGAGTCCCCTTCAGTCCACTGTTGTTGATTTTTGTTTTCGTCTTGTAAAACTTTGTTTTTGTAATAGCTTTGTACCTTAATGCAAAGACACACAAAGCTTTTGCATTTTCTCTAAAACAAAACTTTTCACAAGTTAAAACTTCCAGTCCAAAGCAGAGCAATTTTCCCAAAGCACTTTGATCTGAGGTAGGTCATGAGTTTGTCACCGAACAGCGGTGCTAACAGGAACAACTTCATGAATCACCATTACTACCACATTCTGTGAAGTTATAAGGTTTCGAATATCAAAAGGATAAAACAGAGTACAGGTAGGATATCAACTAGTGATCCATGAAAGCAAAATAAGATACTATAGCACAATGAACTAACTGATTGGACAATTATCCTCGTTCATGCAACTGTAACATTTCTGTAAGACACGGCACTGCACTCATCCAAATTGTTGACACCAATTGAGATACTTCCATCCAGAGCTACAAATCCTATTAGGAACAAAATGAACAAGCCCACTCACATTTATGAGCCTTGCGAATTCTAACTTACTAAGCTGATTGAAATTCTCCTACAAATGTAGAGAGCCTATCGGCACAGTGTCCCTAATCCAACTGCGTCCGAACCAAGAATGTTCGGTTCTACTACCACCCTCCCTTGCCCCTTTTCTTGGCGGGGCTACAAGACTACAGCAGCCGGTTCTTGGGAGCAAGAAACACAGCAAATTTATCCAAGACCGCCGCCATGGGAGCGATTCTTGACCTATGCGGGTGGAATCGCGGCACTTGGTGCGTTTCCACAAGAAAGAAAGAAGAGAGAGCTCACATCTAGGCACCGAGGGGGGAGGAAGGAGGAGGCGTACCAAGGGAGGTGGAGAGAAGGGGAGAGGGACGCCATGAACGAGGAGGAACTGCCTCCGCTCGCTCGCTCGGTGCGTACTTGTTCGTGTGCGGTTTTCTTATCGATATGCTCGCGGCCTTGCTCCTCTGTTATCCACAACGGAGGAAGAGGAATGGGGGCGAAGCCGTCAAGGGAGTCGGGACGGGTTCGGGTCCCGTGGGCGTGGATGACAAACCCATCTTATCAAGTTCCAGCCCACCGTTTCAAATCAAGGCTGCCTGTATTTTTGTTACAGCTTATATCTTTTAATTATAACTTATTAATCTAATAAATAGTGATTATTAAGAGAAACTAAAAACTAAAAGCCGCTGAAAAGTAAAAAACAGGGCTCAGTTTTTTAGCTTATAATTTATTTCGAATAAACAAAAAGTACGGTCACTCCGTCGCCGTTTCGAAGCAGCTTACTGTGATAGATTTTTTTGAAGTGGTTTATTGGTTTTATTGGCGTTCGGTTCGTTCACATAAACGTTTATTCTACAACAAAAACCATCAGCTACAACCATAAACCATTAGCCATAAAAAAACAAGAACTTAGGCCCGGTAGATGTTCAAATGTTTTCCAATAAAAATTAGAGTAGCCACCAAGAGTGCAGCCGTATATCAATGGATGAATTGGGATGAAACATAAATGTAAATTTCGGTCGTTTGGGACATATATTTTTTCGAGGGACCTTGGAAACATATTTTAGTGATAGATGATAGTTTGCTTGTGCTGAAATTCAATATCTGACAATCTCAACTTTTTTTACAGTACACTTCAATGATGTAGCAAAATACTAGAACATAAAAACACTTCAATGATGTAGCAAAATACTAGTAGAACATAAAAAAAATCAATAGAACTGCTTAATCACTTAGGGTGTGTTCTTTTCGACTGCATCTTATGGCTTATGGTTGTGACTTATGTTTTTTTTATCCTTACAACGAGCGTTTGTATGAATAAACCGAATGTCAATTATCCGTTTCGAAAAAACTATCTAATAAGTTGTTTTCGAAACGGCAGTGGAGAAAACAGTCCCGTTTGCTTGTTCAAGTGAAGTCATAAACCATAGAGCTGAAAAACAAACTTTATAGTGTGTTTCCCTTCTACCCAAACTTAGAAAAAAATGTCAATTCGGCAATTACTAAGTATAATATAAAATAATTAGGAAATTAGTAGTAGTCAAACTACTTCATCTGTATTCCCAAATGGTTATACTACTGATAGATGGTAAGGGAGATCATTGCCATCGTCACCATCAACCCGAGTCACAGGATACAAATATAGCACCAGCGCACCACGAAACCCACCTTCCCCTCGCTTTTCCCCTTCTCGTCTTCCTCGCTTCCCCCTCTGTATTCCCTTCATCTCGCTGGAAACCTAGCCATACTCTTTTCCGGCCACTTCCCCCGCGGCGGAGGCGGCCGGAGATGGAGGACGTCGGCGGTGGTTCATCTGGGCCGTACGCCAAGAAGCCGCCCCACCTGGCGCGATCGCTGACGTACCACCACCACCCCTACCAGGGCCAGGGGCGCCGCCTGCCGCCGTCGCCGGCGTCCAGGTCGCGGCGCCACCAGCTCCCGGACGACAGTCCCCGCGCTGCGCGGCCGCAGGCTGTCGTGCTGTACACGACGTCGCTCCGCGGCGTGCGTCGCACGTTCGCGGACTGCTGCGCGGTGCGCGCCGTGCTGCGGGGCTTCCGCGTGGCCGTAGACGAGCGCGACGTGTCGATGGATGCCGCGCTCCGGCGCGAGCTCCAGGCGCTGCTTGCTGCGCGGGGGCGTGCCTTCTCCCTCCCGCAGCTCCTCGTCGGGGGCCGGCTCGTCGGCGGCGCCGATGAGGTCAGGCAGCTTCACGAGGCTGACGAGCTGCGGCGCCTCCTCGAGGGCGCAGCGGGGCAGGACCCCGCCTTCGTCTGCGACGCCTGCGGAGGCGTCCGCTTCGTCCCCTGTCCCACGTGCGACGGCTCCCGCAAGGTGTTCGTGAAGGAGGAGGGACAAGACAGCCGCTGCGTCGACTGCAACGAGAACGGCTTGGTACGCTGCCCCAATTGCTGTTCTTGATCGCTTAGTATATAAACCGGCGTGTTAATAGTACAAGGATGAATGATTAGGTAGTAGATAGAGGCAAGAAAGGAGGCGCCTTTCTTGATTTCTTGGCCCGTTAATTGTGGTTATGTACACATTTGGGTATTGAGTTTGCTGTTAGTATTTAGGCGAGGAGATCGAATGAGTTCTTGCCCTATAGTTGTGAAATTTGCAGTGTGGCAAAAAATCACGCTTCGTGATTTACAAGCGGTGCTTATATAACTGTCTGTATGTATGAAATGTATCAAATATTCAGCACTGGTGTTGGTCAAATCAATGTAAGTAATAGGCTTTGGGATAATCATTATTCATTGTATGTCTCTCCCTATTTTCCTCTTATCTTTTTGATGGTTTGCTTGACTTTTAGGTGAGTGGACAAATAAACATTTGTGCTGCTTTGAAATATGTTATGTGCATGTGATTTAAGTATTTAACACATATCTCACTCCTAGCTTAGTATTATTTTCATACAAGAACTACGTTCATGCAGTTCAATAGATTAATCCTAACTTAAAAAACCATAACCATGGAGCTTAGTTGTTCATCCATAACTACAATATTATCCCCTTTTTTTTCTTGAAGAATGGTAATATTGTTGTTTGTAACGTGTAGTTTGTAAAACATTGTTTATTCAGCAACTCGGTTAAGTTCTTCCTCTTATTGAGAAAAAAAAACTTTACTGCATATAGTATTGTAGTGGCACTGAACCAGTTTTGACAAAGCTATTCCTTTAGCGTGAAAAAAAATCTTTCCACATGACAAGCTTTAGAAAAAGAGACAGATAGATGGGTCAGCATTCAAGATAATCAGAACAGTAGAAGATCAGTATTGAAAATATGTGTTCTTCCTGATTAGTACCTCCATTCTCTTTTACTAATTAGTAATTTGTGCCACTGAAAGCCTGAAATTAACACAGACATGACATCCATCACAACCTGTTAAGCCATTGGACATAATGAACCAATAAAAGGTTGCTGTCATCATTTTGGGATGTACTTGGTTGTAAGTAACAGACAAAGACTATGCTTCATCTCTGTTTCACAAAGAGTGAACCAGCAACCTGGTTCACATCCATGGGTATGTTTCTTTCACAAATAATGGAAGGAGAATTAAGAACTTAAACGGCTATGTTCACTGTGTTAGTTGTTAACTTCACGACATTGATATTTTTGTATAGTATTTTTCTTTTATTTTGAATGAGGTGCGTTGTTTTAGGAAAAAAATTCTTCTTGGACAGTTTATCTGTTCCTGTTAGAGTTTTACAAAATTCGTGTTTATCTATCATCTAGTCATAACAGCTAACATCAATAAGAGAATAGCACTAACTCAGGATGAAATTTCTTTCAAGTGCATCAATTGTCTTTTATTACTAGTTGATAAACTGAAGGTTTGGATTTGATAAGTTCAATATGTCATCACGGATTGGTTTTATTTGATATGACGACATAATCAAATAAAATTGTGACCATCTTCTATCTGAACAGCAATTATTAGCTAATGTTGTGAATTAAACTCCGAGCACAAGTGTTGTTGTTGTAGTCCTGCTTTGATAGTCCCCAGAGTCTTCTTCATGTGGCATGTTACACAGTGACCACGCTCTTCCGTTTTTTATCCTGAAAGCATGCTATTAGAGCCTCACAGGCGAGGCCCTTTCACCTTAGGTGTGCTATCTTTGCTGCCGATAGTGCTTCTTTCTATTTTAGATATTCAAATCTAAGTATATATTTGATTAAAGCATGGTGAGTTTAAATTTTCAGGAGGATTATTATTTGCTGATATTTGCTGTACCTGCTGATGAGATGATCAGCAGCCAGCACTGCAAGAACAATTAATCTCTTATATACTGCTACTCAACCTTGACAAAATTACCATGTTATAGTTAGTAGCTAATTGTTATGTCAGTTTATATCTATGTTTACTGAGAACTTTACACACTTCGGATAGGAAAGTTCGCTCTGTGATGTATAGCTTTCGCCTAAACTGCTTTGCTCCAATTGGAGTTTGCTATGGAAGCCTGGCTTCAGGAATTCCTTCCTGTCTACCACTCTGGTCATAAAACTTTCTCCCTGCGGCTTTTTTCAAAAGGCCTGGCTACAGATTTAGAGTTAAGCAAACAGCTCGAACATACTTATGTAGGGTAAGAAAGCATACATGAGATGTAAGAACTCTGAACTTGCACTGAGTTGTTTCGGATGTTTGTTCTTTTGGATTGCAGCTAATGGCTTTTATCTGCGCTTTTTGAGATGACAGCGGATGGTGAAGATGCCAATGCGGACAGCGCACATGGTTTTGGACTCGGGAAGTCATTTGAAAAATTTGTTTCAAAAAGCTGCGCCGTTTGTTTCAACTTTTAAAAAAGCCAAAAGTCCGAAAGAACGGGACCAATTTCATAGTTGCTAATGCTTCGTAACCAATTCCTACAAACTGTCATCTTCCTGTTATTTTATGGAAAATCGAATAGTTGCGACAACATTTCCGCCTTGCCGTTCATAGTTGGCAGCAGCATTTTACATGCCTTGCCAAGCATATCATGCTTTCTTTAGAAGAAATAAGGGGCCTGCTGAACACAGAAAAATGTGAGATGGAGAAAGACCACATTAACTACTGAAAAGGAAGCCTGAATGGTGGGCCAAGTTGGTGATGTATTGCTAAAGTTCGATCCAATTAGCCGTGTATTTTCACTTTTCTTTCCTATAGCAAAACCCTCCATATTTATTCAGTATATGGCAATATAATTGTGTTGTAGGATTAATATGACTGCATTGTTAATATGACGAGCTGCAAACATACTGCCATTTTTCCCTTACTCAAATACTCCCTCAGTTTTTTACTCGGGGTTGACTTCTCACGGTCGCTGAGATGTAATTTTAACCGTTATTTGTTTAACTTTATATTGAGATGTACTAAGAAAATTATAATTATTGTGGCTACAGACCAAACAGAGAGAGATGTGGTAGTGGAGAGTTGGGAGAGTGTGATCGGTAATGGCTTGGGTCCTCCCCCATGGCCTGTATTCCATATATATATACACATGGGGAGTGCTTTTACAATTATACCCTTATGTCTGAGTATCCCCTTCAGGGGTACTTATGTCATTACACATGGCCTATTTTGGGCTTTATAACCTTCTACCAGGCCTGCTGGTTTAGGTCGGGGCCACTCCTACAATAGGCGCATCTCATGGTGAAGGGCTTCACAGGGCCGAAGCCATGTTGCCGAGTCCTTTGGCCCCCTCCGTCCCTGCGGCCTGTGAACTTTTCCGAACTTGATCGAAGGCTGAGGTCGTAGCCGAACCCGACGCCTTGATTGGTGGTCGAGGTAGACGCGCGAGCGCTCCGTTCCGAGGTGGCGCCTAATCGAGGTAGACGCGCGCGCGCTCCGTCCCCCACCCTTTGAACGGGTGGCAGCGGAGCTGGCGTCTAGTCGAGGTAGACGCGCGCGCGCTCCGTCCCCCACCCTTTGAACGGGTGGCAGCGGAGCTGGCGCCTTAGTCGGGTAGACGCGCGCGCGCTCCGTCCCCTACCCTTCAAACGGGTGGCAGCGGAGCTGGCCCCTAGTCGGGGTAGACGCGCGCGCGCTCCCTCCCCTACCCTTCGAACGGGTGGGAGCGGAGCTGGCGCCTAGTCGGGGTAGACGCGCGCGCGCTCCGTCCCCTACCCTTCGAACGGGTGGGAGCGGAGCTGGCGCATAGTCGGGGTAGCCGCGCGCGCGCTCCGTCCCCTACCCTTCGAACGGGTGGCAGCGGAGCTGGCGCCTAGTCGCGGTAGCCGCGCGCGCGCTCCGTCCCCTACCCTTCGAACGGGTGGCAGCGGAGCTGACACCTTAGTCGCGGTAGACGCGCGCGCGCTCCGTCCCCTACCCTTCGAACGGGTGGCAGCGGAGCTGGCGCCTAGTCGAGGTAGACGCGCGCGCGCTCCGTCCCCTACCCTTCGAACGGGTGGCAGCGGAGCTGGCGCCTAGTCGAGGTAGACGCGCGTGATCCTTGAAGCCGAAGCCGCGGTTGGAGCCTGCCGCGGTAGAGGTTCAGCGGTGGTCTGAGTTGCAACCTCACACCGCAAGCACCGCCACGCGTGCGGTGATTGCGATCTGACGACGCGGTCATGCGTTGTAAAGGTTCCTGGAATCGCGCCGGTAGGGGTGGAAAAAAAAGCTCGTTAGTGGGGCTCGTTGGCTCGGTTCAAAATTATTTCAATTATACTTGTTAATTGGTTAAACATTAAAATGAGTTGATTTCAAATGAATTTGAATTTTGCTCAAGCTCGGCTCGGCTCGGCTCGTTAGCTCGTTTCTAAAAATACTTTTAAATTATCCGTAAAATGATATTAAATCAAAATATGCCAATTTTAGAAAAAGCTCGATAAGACGAGCAGTTGGCTCGATATCCACCCCTACGCGCCGGTCCCCGGTTTGCCAGGGCTAGGTTGTCGTACCGTGCGACTCGCCTCGGCGCGTGTAGGGTACGTGGCGGTTTGTTACTGGTGCGCGGCGGGATGTGAACGGTTGCGTGATCGCAGCCGCTCGCCTCTTCCCTAGGGAAGGGGGACACGGGGCGGGCGCGGAATGGCGCGGCTTCGATGTTGTTATGATCCCATGGTCCATTAGTGCGCTTTTAATGACGGCTGGAGTCGTGTCGACGCCTGGCCTCGTGTGCTCCAGCTATCTCGTGCGGGGGTTGGCACGCGGCGGGAGGTCACTGGAGCGTCGTGCTCTGACGATCCTTACTGCTGTGGTCGCGCCCCCTCGTCTTTGGTTATGGGGGATTGTGCGGGACGGGCCTTTGTACAATTTTAGTCACGTCCGGTACGCGGACCGTCGCGACGCTTTGGCATCGGGGCGAGGTGGCTTGAAATAGCCCTCGGAATCGCGCCCCCGCAGCTCTACGCCGCCTTCTTGCTTGCATCGCCTTCCATACTCCCGTAGTATTCTCGCCGCCATACCCCTTTCGCGAGAAGTTATGGCATCTGGTGGCAAGCATGGCCAGGCGGCTAGCGCCTGCGGCATTCGTCGGCGATCTTCACCGCTAGAGGTGAAGTACTCGCTCAGTGAACGCGACCCGGCGGCGAGGGACAAGTGTTGGCTGGCGGCGGAGAAGGAAGGCGCGTTCTCCGGCGAGCTGGGCCCGTCGCTCGTGACCGAGAAGACAATCCAAGTGCTTCTGCGCGCGGGGAAGCTGTCCGAGCGCCAGGCGGTACGATTGCCCGCCGCCGATGAGGCGGAACCGCGCCCCGAGAGGTCGGAGGCGCTCGTATTCGTTGCCTTTTTCGACGCGGAGCTCCGCATCCCGACGGCGGCGATCGTGGGCGACGTGCTGCGGACCTTCGGGCTAGAGCTGGCGCAACTGACTCCGAACGTCGTGGCCCGGCTCGCGGTGTACAGTTGGGCCTTGCGCTCGGGAGCGTGCTGGCCCAGTGCTTCGTTGTTCGCCGACCTGCACAAGGCACGGTGCCAGCGCAAGGATCGGAAGGACGGGACGCTGTCGAGCTTCGGCAGCGTCACCTTTATTCTTCGGTCAACTTGCAGCAAGCTCTTCCCTGCGAACTCCACTCGCGGGAAGTGGGAGTCTCACTGGATGAAGCGGTGGTTCTACCACCGTGTGGAGAGCGGGAGTGGCCTTGAGTGCACGGGCCGGCCGATCGCGTTCAAGACCTCGCTCGGCCGGACGCTCGACGACGAGGACAGGCGGAGGGCCCGGCGGCTCGTAGGCGTGGCCGCCCGTTTTAACATGCGCGACCTCGCCGAGGAGTACGTGATGTACGGTGTGGCGCCGCTCGCCAGTGACTGGCACCTCGCCGCCGAGAAGCGTCGAGATGACAATGTTTCGCCGTGGGTTTGCTCACTGCCGGCACCCTCCGGTCTTCGTAAGCCTCGACCGTATCTCCCCTTTGCTCACGCGAAACGCGTTATAGGTTGATCTTATCCCCTGCTTTGCTTTTAGGGGTTCGCTTGGAGGATGCAGAGCAGGCTGCGCGCATATTCCTGGGGCCGTATACCGGCAGGGAGCACGAGCAGCGCGCGTCCGCTACTGCTGAGGCGAGGCTGGGGCGGATAAACCGCGTGTGCGAGGCCCTGGGCCTTCCCGTGCCGGAGCGTGCTGAGCCGGCCTCGCCACATCAAGATGACGGCGCGACGAGGAGGAAGCCGCCGTCTCGCAAGAGGGGTCGAGGTGGAGCGTCTGCCGTGCTTGCTGTAGCAGCTGCCAGTGCCGCCACTAGCGCTCCCGATGGCACGGCAGACGCCGAGTCAGATTCGGCGAGGTACACCGACTCCGGCTTGGATGGCGCAGACGCCGGGGGCGACGGATCTTCGGCGGGTGCCCTGGACGGCGGGCTCGCCACGAGCAGCCAGAGAGGAGAAGTCTCGTCACCCGTGGCGGTCGTCGAGACAGGATCCGAGGGGACCGGTGGTGCCGAGGTGGTGCCTTCGGCCGTGGCCGCCATAATGCCAGAGACGTCCTTCGTGGGGGCGCACGGAGCTGGGTCTTCACCAGCAGCAGCGGCCGGAACCGGGGTGCCCCCCACAGAGGTTGCCACGGCGGGAGCTTCGCCCCCTGGTGCTACAGTCGCGGGGGCCTCTCTGGCAGCGGCTGCTGGAGCGGCCGTGTCTGCGGCCGGAGCTCCACCGGACGTCGAGGGGATTCGTCGTAGCGACGGGCATCGGGAGCTTGTGGGACTTCGATGCATATGCCGAGGTTCCTGCGGCGCGCGCTTCCTCTGCCCTCCAGGCCGTGCCGTCCGCCGTGCAGGAACGGTCGGCGCCGGCCTCTAACGCGGAGGCTTCTGTTCTCGGCGGGACCGCACCTTCTGCGGGCACTTGCGCCACCGTTAGGGGGGCGGGCCCCCGGAGCCCTCCTTCCGCTACCGAAGGTAAGGTGGGTTGGCTTCCCTGGTGTTTTCGTTGCGTCTTGCGGCGCTCACCTGCGTCCCTGTTTGTAGCGTCACTTATTCCGGAGAAGGAGCCTTTGCCGGGACATGGAGGCCCTGGCGCCGGCGGCGCGAACGTCGTGCGCCTGAGTCCCGCGGACTTCGTTCCTCCGTCTGAGACGCTGAGGGCGTGGCATGGGATCGTGGATGACGCGGTCGCAGCCAGTAGGCGCTTCATACCTACGGGGTGGAGCGTCTTGGGGACGCCTTCGAGGTGTCGGGGGTGAGGGTAAGTTCCTACTTATGCGACAATGCTTGGCCATGCTGAGCTTGCTAAGTTGTTTTGCCCTACAGACACTGGTGCTGGGGCAGGCCCTGCAAACGGCCTATGTTCATGCGCAAAGGGCGCTCGAAGATAGGCTGCGGGTCGCCGAGGAGGAGCTACGCGAAGCCACGGGGGCCCGTTCCGCCCAGGATGCCCGCATCCGTCAGCTGGAAGCGGAGTGCGCTGCGGCGAAGGCGCACGCCGAGGGACTGCCACTTCGGCGCGGGAGTCGGCCGCGGAGGTGATGCGGCAGGAGTTCGCGGTGGAGCAGGACGACCTTCTGCAACAAGTCGCCTCGCTAGAAAAGGAAAAAGGCGAACTCGCCTTAACTCTAGCGGAGCGCGACCAGACGCTTGGCGAGGCTTCGGTGGTTGCATGGGATGCCATGCAAGCGCTGGAAAGCCACCTCCAAGGACTTGTGGCCAAAGTGCCGGACCACGCCTTCGGCCCGGAGGAGCTGTCGCGGACCCTTTGTTGGATCAAAGATGCCGCCGATGCTGCGCGTGGTGCCGCGATGACCTTCGGCGACCACTGTGCCTACGTGGCGCGTGTATGGTGTGTGCGCTCCTACGGCACCGTGGTTGCACGCACATCGCCGGGCTGGAGGACCCCCAGCTGGAGATGCCCGGCGGGGCTGGAGTAATGTCCGGCGGCGTCCGCGCCGTTCGTCGCGCCATAAAGCACTTCTACGAGCGGATCTGGGACTACGTTGGAGTGGCCGCCGCACAGGTCGAGCTCCGGAAGTCCCTTTACGGGGAGGGGAGCCTCGGCCAATTTCTGGACGGGGTCCCCCGACGCGACGAGGATGGCAGTGGGACCTCCGAAGGTGGCGAGAATTCACAGGTGCGACGCCGGGGTGGCTAGGTGTAGGCGTGCGTTGTAATGTCCGCCCCTTTTTGTGAATAAAATGCGCGCTTGTTCTACGAACTGACCATTTGACCTGTGCCCCGGGCAGCTTCCTTGCTGGGGACAACTGCTTGCGTCCGGCCTTGCAACCCGGCGGCGCCTTCGACGCTGGCAAAGGGCCGAGGAGTCGCTGAACTTTTGGGCGGGCCGACCCTCTTCAGGCGAGGTCCCGACCTTAGCACGTGTTAAGGACGAGCCCACTGAATAGTGGCTTAGAGCGGCAGATATGCTGGCGGGCCTTTGTACTTGTAAAATTTTCCCGATGTATACATTTGGCAATTAGGATATGCGCTGCGCATTGTGCCTCGGGCGGTCATGCTGTGTTGGGACGAAGTCTCCACATTCGAAGTATGTCGTTGACAGTAGGTGCGCGGGGGCCCCGCCTGCCTAGCCGAAGTGGGCGCGCGAGCACTCCCGGGGCCTTGTTCCTCGGCGGAGGAGAACCTCGACGCTACGACTTGTTTAAAGTCCGTAGGCCGGCGCGTGTGGAGGCGGACCTCGACGCTACGACCTGTTTAAAGTCTGTAGACTAGCGCGTGCGAAGGCGGACCTCCGCACTACGACCTGTTTAGAGTCCGTAGGCTGGCGCATGCGAAGGCGGACCTCCGCACTACGACCTGTTTAAAGTCCGTAGACTGGCGCGTGCGAAGGCGGACCTCCGCACTACGACCTGTTTAAAGTCCGTAGACTGGCGCGTGCGAAGGCGGACCTCTGCACTACGACCTGTTTAGAGTCCGTAGACTGACGCATGCGAAGGCGGACCTCCGCACTACGACCTGTTTAGAGTCCGTAGACTGGCGCGTGCGGAGGCGGACCTCCGCACTGCGACTTGTTTAAAGTTCGTAGACTGGCGCGTGCGAAGGCGGACCTTCGCACAACGACCTGTTTAAAGTCTGTAGACTGGCGCGTGCGAAGGCGGACCTCCGCACAACGACCTGTTTAAAGTCCGTAGACTGGCGCGTGCGAAGGCGGACCTCCGCACCCCCTACCCCGAGGTGGGGGTAGCCTCTGGTGTACCCTGTACCCTGCGCGCGCCGTCGTTGGGGTCAGCCTCTGGCGCGCTACGTCGGTATGTCTTGAAGCTCTTGGAGTTGGCCTCCACGGTGCGCCTTGCGTACACGTCTCGTGGTGTGCGAAGGCGAGCTTCGACGCGTTGAGGAGGTGCGCGATCGACAGCAACGCAAGGTTCGCGCCGCGTTTGCGTTTTGCCAAGCGCACAGGGACAACATTCACATCTTAGTTATACTCCGTAGAGTGCGTGGGGAGAACATCCGCGTCTTATTTATACTCCGTAGAGTACGCACAGGGACGAAGTCCCTGGCGTGCGCGGGGTTCGCGTCTTGTTTATACTCAGTAGAGTGCGCAGGGAGAACATCCGCGTCTTATTTATACTCCGTAGAGTACGCACAGGGACGAAGTCCCTGCCGTGCGCGGGGTTCGCGTCTTGTTTATACTCAGTAGAGTGCGCAGGGAGAACATCCGCGTCTTATTTATACTCCGTAGAGTGCGCAGGGAGAACATCCGCGTCTTATTTATACTCCGTAGAGTGCACAGGGAGAACATCCGCGTCTTATTTATACTCCGTAAAGTACGCACAGGGACGAAGTCCCTGGCGTGCGCGGGGTTCGCGTCTTGTTTATACTCAGTAGAGTGCGCAGGGAGAACATCCGCGTCTTATTTATACTCCGTAGAGTGCGTGCAGAGGCGTCCCCCCACACGTCTTTGTTTATACTCATGCCCGTGTCTTTGACGGAGAGTGCACACGCAAACGTGCGTCTTCGGTTTATACTCATACCCGTACCCCTGGCTACGAAGAGTGCACACACGAACGTGCGCCTTCGGTTTATACTCATACCCGCACCCTTGGCTACGGAGAGTGCACACGCGAACGTGCGTCTTCGGTTTATACTCATACCCGTATCTTTGACGGAGAGTGCACACGCGAACGTGCGTCTTCGGTTTATACTCATACCCGTACCCCTGGCTACGGAGAGTGCACACGCGAACGTGCGTCTTTGGTTTATACTCATACCCGTACCCCTGGCTACGGAGAGTGCACACGCGAACGTGCGTCTTTGGTTTATACTCCGGGAGGACGCGCGTAGGTGAAGTTTCCGCGTGCTCTCACCGCGTATTTTTGCATAATGATAATAGGTTGGCGACAAACGGAATTTTATTACATTCTCGTTTGCGTGGGTGAGCGATTACATATGGCGGAGGTACTGACCATTTGTATTCGGCGCGGTCGAAGCCTCTAGTAGTGGTACTATCCGTAGGGCTTGCCAAGCCGTCCCCGGATGACGCCGTGGGTCCCCGCGCTGCGGTGCCGACCCTAAGTGTGCCACTGGTCGCCGCGACTGGGATATCTAGTGCCATGCTCGATGCGCCGGGCCATGTCCTGGTCGCCACGAACGGTAATGACGGCCTGCGGGCCCGGGAGCTTCATGCATAAATAGCCGTGATGCGGTACCGCCCCGAAGGAGTTAAGGATTGGACGCCCCAGTATGGCGTTGTAAGGGTATGGGAGATCGACGACGTCGAATGTGGCATCTTCGACCCTTTCATTGTCGCCCTGGCCGAAGGAGACCTGAAGGCATATTTGGCCAAGCGCCCGTAGAGGTTGTCCTCCGAATCCTTGCAGCGGGACTCCCGACGGGCCGAGGCGGCTTCGGGGAATCCCCATCTGGTCGAAGACTGCCGCGAACAGGATGTTCGCGGAGCTGCCACCGTCAACGAGGGCACGTCCCACGTCGCATCCCGCTATAACGACCCGGACGACCAGGGGGTCGTGGTGAGGAAGCTCCATGCCTTGGGCGTCGGCGGGTGTGAACGTGACCTCGTGCTGTGCCCAGTCCGGCGGTGTCTGCGCTGGGTACGCCGCCACGTGATGCAGCCTCCGTACGTAGGCCTTCCGCTGCCGTGCCGAGGCGAACCCTAGTGAGGAGCCTCCGGAGATGACATTGATAACCCTGTGGTGGGCGGCCTCCGGGGCCTGCAGTTGCAGGAGACCCTCCCGAGGCTGCTGCACATGGGCCTGAATCCGCAGAGGGCCCTCGTGGGGCTGCGTCCCTTGTACTTGGATGTGCGTGGGGCTTCGTATGGGTGCTGTACGTGGGCCACCACGGGCGGGTGTGCCTCCAGGTTCCTGTCCCGGGTGACGCTCTGGCGGAGCGCCACGATAGAGGTGCACGAGCGCGTGTCGTGGGTGCCGCGACTGTGGACTTTGCACCACAGTCCGTGGTGCTGGTCGTCGTAATCTCCACGGCCTCTGTCGTCGCGGCCCCGGCCACGGCCGCGCCCCCGACCGCCACGACCCGCGGGAGCGCTTTCATCGGAACCGCCTTCGATATCGAGGACGTACCGGCCTCGCCGCGACTTCTGCTGGCCGCGCTTGGGCCCATCGGATGACTCCTTGTGCGGGGTGTCCTTGCGCTCAGGCGCATCCTTGGACGACTCCTTACGTTTTCCCTTCGAAGAACCGTCCTTCGGCGGATCTTCGGTTTAACCGAGGCATTGGCCTGGTTGGTGTCGGAGTCATCACCTTGTCGTCGTCGCGCGTCTTCTTCTGCCCTGGCGTATTCCTCTATTTTGTCGAAGAGCTTCGTCACCGTCTTGATTGGCTTCCGTGCGTTGTACTCGGCCATCGGGCCCGGGTGAAGGCCCTGTATGGCCGCATTGACAACGGTGGTTTCGTTAACGTCTTTGACTTGACAGCGTATCTTCGCGAAGCGTTTGTAGTAGTCCCTGAGCTTCTCCGAGGGTTTCTGCTTCACGGCGAAGAGTTGGTCCGCGTCGACCCGCTCAACATAATTTCCTTGGAAGTTGTTGTGAAGGCGGTCGCGGATCTGCTCCCACGCGTAGATGGAGTTTGGCTCTATGGTAAAGAACCAGGAAAGCGCCACTCCCTGCAACGCGAGGGGGAGTCCCTTCGCCTTTGTGGTGTCGTCTCCACCCGCGGCCTCGATTGCGGTTTCGTAGACACGCACGAACTCGCGGGGGTCCGTGTCTCCTTTGTAGGGCTCGATGACGCTGGGGTATTTGAAGTCTTCGGGCCACGCCGCGTGCTGTAGTCCTACCGAAAGCGGGGACTCTGGATCGACGCGTCGCAGCGGCACACGGTTGGATGTGGGGGCGTCGCGGCTGTCTGCCCTTTCCGGCGTGGGCTCCGGCGCGGCCTGCTGGCTCCGAACCTCTTGCATGTTTCGGACAGCCCCGCGAAGATCCCCTAGCTCCTGTTGGAACGCTTTGAGGGCCGCCAGCAGGGTGCTTTCCACCGGCGACGCGGGCGGGGCCGCCGGCGCACCCAGCGGGCGGGTCGGCACGGGTATGATCGCATCGCGAGCTCCCGAGCTGCCGGTCGCTCCGTTGTGGCTACCTCCCACCGCCCTGTCCGCGCTACCTGCGAGCGTTGCGGCGAAGGCGGCGAGGTTGGCCGCTGTCGCGTCGGTGACGGGGTCAGTGGCGGGGCTGGTCGTCGCAGCGGCAGTGGCGGGGCCGGTCGTCGCAGCGCCGGTGGCGGGGTTGGTCGTCGCAGCGCCGGTGGCGGGGTCGGTCGTCGCAGCGCGAGCGTCGACGTCCTCGACCACCGCGCCTGCGTCGTCACTTGCGCCCGCAACAGCTGATGCTGAAGCCCTGGTACCCATGCAACGCTCCGACCCAGCCGTCTTTTTCCCCTTCGCCGCCGTCGACGAAGCTTTTTTCGGTGCCATCCTTCTTCGAATTTCAGGCTAGCTCCTGTCCTCCCCACGGACGGCGCCAACTGTTGTGGCTACAGACCAAACAGAGAGAGATGTGGTAGTGGAGAGTTGGGAGAGTGTGATCGGTAATGGCTTGGGTCCTCCCCCATGGCCTGTATTCCATATATATACACACATGGGGAGTGCTTTTACAATTATACCCTTATGTCTGAGTATCCCCTTCAGGGGCACTTATGTCATTACACATGGCCTATTCTGGGCTTTATAACCTTCTACCAGGCCTGTTGGGTTTAGGTGGGGGTCACTCCTACAACAATAATATTATAAAAATATTTTTATCCATAAATCCAATAATATAATTTTATATAGCTAATCTAGATAGTTTTAAATTTATTGATGATTAAACTTTAAAAAGTATGATAGCGTGGAATCTAGAATGTAAGTAAAAAAGAAATGATGAGTATCTATGACTCAGGTTGTAAGTTTGCAAGTGGGAGGAGATTGCGAAGGTCAAAAGGTGAGCCAGTTCGGTATGTACTGAAGTTCCAGCACTCTGTTTCTCTCCCCCTCCTGCATTGTGTGTGTGCCTAGAGAACAATCCAGGGGATCACTTATCCGATTATACAACCTCCACTACTAATTTGTGACAATGCCTTGAGTATCCATCTGGAGGTATGTAAAATTTAGGGCATGTTTGGTTCATGGCCTAATAGTGCTATAGTTTGCCAAACTTTTGTGTCTAACTTGCTAAAGTTGTGGCTAAGAAAATTAGAGTCACAACTTAGCTTGTCTAAGGGAATCTTGTTGTGTCTATGACGTGTATAACCCTAGCTGAAAAAAATAGTCAGTCTAACTTGTGGCTAGGAACCAAACACTAGTCTAAGTTGGTCAAACATACCTAAGGGACTTGTGGCAAACTGTGACAACCTTTGGCTACAAACCTAGATGTTCTGGCTCCTGAGTCTCCGAGACATGCACATTTGGGACTTCCATTGCATTTGGTTGTCACTCCAATATACTGTTGTAAGTTACAGCATATTAGATTGAACTTTTGCCGACAGTTCTTTGTTTGCAAAGATTGGCTAGGGAGTGTTGTGATGTTCTAATTAAGGGAGTATTGTGATCTTCTATTATGGAATTGATTAAATGTTTGCTTTCTATATGATTTAATGCTCTTTCCATTGTTCGGTATGGCTTTGCGAAGCACACCAAGTGATCTAGTTGCCCTAATTATCTCGATCTAGGCTACATTTGCTTGACCCATGGCATGGCAATGACGCTATAGCTTGATGTGTGTTACTATAATGATATTGACAACCGGAAGTTCTTGCTTTTGTGGCCCTTTGCGCCATTTTTTTTGCAAATTTGGTCCCTATGGTAATTTTTATACGGATCTGGCCCCCTCCAGAGTGCGGAAGAAGGGGCGCTCAGTGTGTGGCACATCCCATGCCCCCAAAGCGTGGAAGGGCAGCAGCGACCACAGGTGCACGCCAAGCGCAGCCAATGGCAGGCTTGCCCACCTTTCGTGCCACTGGAGTGCATGAGGTGGCCGCGTCCCTATCTAGCCACCCGAGTGTGGGAATAGGCGGTTCTGCCCCCGCCCCCCATAGGTAGCCCAAAAGAACGGCTTGCTTTTGTTCCTCACTTTTCCTTTGCTGATTGTGATGAGTTTATAGTAGAGTAGTACTAGTTTCTAAGCTGCCTGAAAAACTAAGCTACTTGTAGGCAACTTTAATGAACCAAGCTATGAAACATTCTTGATTCAATGCTCCTTATTTGGGCATTGTATGGATTTTCATTCTTCAAGAAAGCGTACGTGCATGGACCATTTGTGACCTAAGAGTTGATAGGTGTTCAGTGGAGACTAGGTCTAGGGGCTTGTCTTCCACCGACAACCAGGGGATGCTGCGTGTTCCGCCGTCGGAGGGGGGGGGGAGGGAGGCGAGAACCAGGGTACCTCATGTGCTCCGGTGGTGTGGAAGGTGGCCAACACCGCTCGGTCATTGCTTCCCTTCCACGCTCCGGGGGTGCACATCTTCTTTCATGTTCAAAAGAGAGCTAGGTCCATAAAAAATTACCACAAGGCCATATTTTTAAAAAATAATCCAAAAGGGCTACAAAAGCAAAAAATTCTGACAATTAGTCCCACATCGCAAGCTAAGGGAGGAGGTTGTGGTGGAAGTAGTGTGCCCAAGAGGAGGAGGCACTTACGAAGAAATCTAAGTGTAACGCCCCATTTTCTAGAGACCCTGATAATCCTCGCAACTGCCTAGGACAGTTCAGTTGCAAAGTATTATACATAAGTGAGCTCCACAACAACACATGTTTATAACAAAAGAGCCAAACTTTATTACAGAAGTATGATTTATCAACTAATTTTTGACATAGCGGGCGTGCAAGCCCAAAGTTATCTTACATTAAAAAAAGACTCCATAGGCAAGCTTAAGCATGGCTAAGACCTAAAATTATTCGTTATCAAGGAAGTAAGGTTCTTCTGGAACTTCATCAACAGTTTGTTTATCGTTGATTCATTAATCCTTTGTTTATTGTTTAGCAAGTAATGAGTACAACCGTACCCAACAAGTCACAAGAGTAAATCCTAACTTATCTACTTGCAAGAATATTCAATGGATGGAAATATACTAATTTTATTAGTAAGAGTGGATGCAATTTTATTTGTAAACATTCTTAAACAAAAAATAACAAAGTAACTTCTTAAGAGCAAGGTGATTTTCAACAGTTCCTTTCTTAATTTACACCAATTTAAAATATAACAAAATCTACTTATGTCTTGTTATTGGAATCACCCAATAAATACAGCTCTATTAACCAGGAGCACGACATATTCGAATACCATTTATTTTACTCTGCATAGTTGCCTAGCTTTACCCACAAGATTTCTCAAACTCTCAATATCAAGCTATAGACACGCTACATTTATTATGCGACTAAGTTGAGAAAACAAGACTTTTTACCGCTCAATTGTTTATATAGCCTTTACCCGGTAGGTCTCCACTCAAATTCGGGTATCTACTAACCAGGCCTAAACACTCCTGATCGTACCTACCGTTGTTAGGTATGGTTACACTGTTTCCATACCAATGCCCCATCATCTAAACGCCTACCTTCTGTAGATATTCAATCGAGTTGAGTAGTTACTAGATCGGGGTTGACAAGTCAACACTTGTGGTTGAGTGATTACTATGTCCTTTACTCAGCATAAGGGTTCAATCCTTTTCACTTGAGGCTACCATCCACTATCCAGATCCCCAGTGCTCGACAGCACTACCACCCACTACTCATGCCTCCTCCCTAAGGTAAGGTTATGGACTCCAACCATCTAGTGGCTTTCCATGATCCTCCTTACACCTCCGTACCCTAGAACTGTTTAAACAAATCTACCGGCCAAAAGCCAGGTCACTTAGTAGTACAAATTTTTAGATGAGCCAATCTATAATTATTTATATAATAATTAAATATTACTAAGGTTGTCAAGGTGAATATGGCTCAAATTAAACATGGCATTTTCAGTGGTAGGACATAACTAATTCACATGTCATTCTAAACATCTCTTTTAAATCAAATAACATTGCGTAAGCAACAATAATATAAATACTATAATTAAATAATCTAAATTTCATGAGATTCAATATGATAAAAACATGTAACTTGCCTTGCTGTGGAAGATGGGTGGTGGCGGCTAGTGGCAGGAAAGATGGTCTCAGACTTCATTGCGGCGCTAGGGTTACTCGGTGATTCTCCGGCGAGGTGAAAAGTGATTTGACCATCTATGGAGCATAGGGTTCGTAGTAGAGGTGGTGGTTTGAGCTGAGAAGCTCTGGTTTGAGCTATCCACGAAGGAGGTGATCTGGCCGGTGGAGGTACACAGTGCTAGGGCATTCAAGAAATGCTCTCATTCCATTGAGGTGTGCTTGATGATCATGGTGCTCTAGGAATGCTTTGGTAGCGAGGAATTGAGATTTGGTGGTCGGAGGTGGGAGTTAGGTCGAAGGGCTCACTGGCTCATGTGACTTCGGCGGTGAGGTTGCGGTGAGAGGGAGCTCAATTGAGTGGTTTTGGTGGAAGGTGGGGAGTGGTGCGGGGCTCCCTGTGAAGCCGATTGAGTTAAAAAGGTGAGGAGAGGCGGTGGGAGCAGTGGCCTTGCTCGGGTGGCGCTGGTGCGTGGAAGGGAGAGAGAGCGGGAGTTCTACTGGGGCAAGGTGTAGGATCAAGGATACCGACTAGAGGGGGGGTGAATAGGAGGTTTTTAAACTTTTCTTGTTTACTTGATTAATTCTCCACAATTTAAATGACAATGATGTAAAGCAATTTAATCCTATGCAATTCTAGTCAACAATTTAGCTCTAAACAAATAAGTGATCTCAATGAAGCAAACGAACAAGAGCTAAAGAGACAAAGAACACAACCGATGTTTTTACCGTGGTATTCGGAAACTTGCCGGTTTCCCCTAGTCCACGTTGAGGTAAGCCCGGACGTATCGGACCGGCTCCACGAATTGAGCCAAGCACCTCGATCACTAGTGTAGCTCTTCCCCACTCCGGGTAGGTGAGCTCCAACCTTCACAATTTGCCGGGTCTTCTCACAATCTTCCTGAGAAGATCACCGAGGCAACTTCCACCGGATCGTCCAAGTGCCGGCAAGCACTAAGAGTAATAAATCCCGGTGTTCACTTGAATGCAACTCTAGTGCCAAATGGATTTGCAAGGGAAATCTAGCACTAAATGCTCAACCACCTCACTTTGATGTGCAAAGAAAGAATTGAGGTGAAATGAATGCACTTGGGCTTGAGAAATATGCAATGAGTCTCTAACCTTAGCCCTTGAGCAGTGGTGGGGGTATTTATAGCCTCCACCAACCAAAACTAGCCGTTTGACTCAGCTTCCAGAAAATTTTCTGGTCGAGCGGAACTACCGCTCCAAAGACCGGTACTACCGCTACCAAATCTTCGCGCCAGAACGGCTATGTCAGACGTCTGCAGTGACCGTTGGATTCGGCGGCGCGGTACTACCGCCGTTGATATTTGCGGTACTACCGCTACCCGGTAGTTCCGCAAAGTCGGCGCGGTACTACCGCTTCAGCCAAACTCCAAAGGGTCCCAGACTTGGCGCTCTCTGGAAAAATACATCCGCTTTGAAGTCGGATCTTCCGGACTCCGGAAGTACCGCTCTGAGTGGCGGAACTACCGCATGCAGCGGTAGTTCCGGCGTTGAAATAGCCGGTACTTCCGCTCCAGAGAAATCCAGGCTTCATCCGGAGGGTGCTCTCTGGAAAAGTTGATCCGCTCTCCCTCCGGATCTTCCGAGGTCCGGAAGTACCGCTTTAGGATGCGGTACTACCGCTCGCAGCGGTAGTACCGACGTTCAAACGGCCGGTACTTCCGTTCTCATAAGATTTTGGAATGAGCCAAGGGTGCTCTCTGGAAATATCGGTCCGCTCCAAAACCGGATCTTCCGCTGGCCGGTACTACCGCATTTTGGTTGCGGAACTACCGCTTTCCGGTAGTTCCGACGTTCAAAACTGCGGTACTACCGCTTTTCCAGACAGAGCAAGATTTCTTTTGAAAGCTAGATTTCTTTAATGGATGCAAGTTTTAGGACAAAACCATTTGGCACAAGAGATAAGTATTCAAGCTACTTAGCCAAGATCCCCCTTGATGGTACGATCATTTATCCTATAATCCGGTCTTCCACCATTCACCTAAGACCGGTAAAATTCAAAAGGGGTCCTATTCTAAGCATACCTTTGTCTTGAGCCAATTTGATTTTCACGCGTGTCCTTTGGCTTGCATCTTGTCGCTCATGTGTGTGGACTATCCTTTCGCATACTCATAAAAACACGTTAGTCCCATATTCCATATTCTTAATTTCATTAATTACCAAAATCCTTTTTAGGGGTCTAGATGCTTTCAATCTCCCCCTTTTTGGTAATTGATGACAACCCAAATTTTGAGAGATGAAAGATTTGAATATATCAAATTGTTAGACAACAAATTGTATATTCTATGTGAACTCTAAATGAGAGTGTAGTTCTTATGCAATAAGATTTATTTAAAAAAAAATATTTTCATTTTAGAGTCCAAGAGGGAATATGACTCCCCCTAAACATGTGCATAGATAAAGATTACGATATTTTATACAAGATGCACAAGACAGAGTTATTCAATGAGAGATAGACAACTAAGTAATATCATAAACTCATGACCATAAGGTTCATTACATCCAAGCACCAAACATAAGTTCATTACAACCATCCATAGATAATTAAAAACATAGTCCCATAGGTCAAAATATCATAAGTAAACTCCCAAAATATTCTCCCCCTTTGGCATCAAGTACCAAAAAAGATCAATTCTGAGAGGGCTGCGGAGGATCATGAGCAGCTTTACGACGACGACCATAGCGACGAGGCGAGGGTGAGCGCTCAAGATCTGCAACCCGACCATCTAACGAGGTCAAACTGCTGTCAATGGTGTCGAGACGCTCATCCATCCTATCCATCCTAGAGTTGAGAGTAGAGAAGCCCTCAACCATGGTAGAATAGATCTGCTGGAGAGTGGGCTGGCCAGGCTCCTGTGACTGAGCTGCTGCTCCTGCTGCTGCTGCTGATGAACCTGCTCCTGAAGCTGTCGTCCGGCTAGCGCGAAAAACAGTGGGAATGGGAGGCTCCGATCTTGGCTTGTAAGGCTTATGCACACCACCGCGACCTCCACGATAGAGAAACTTAGAATCAATCAAGGCCATGATGTAGGGTGCATAGTTAATGCGCTTGTAGCGATCATTTTTGGAGGCAACTATCTCCCTTATGATGACATCCACTACATCGAACTTCTACCCCTTCATAATATAGTCTATGATGTTCCAGACATGTCCTCGAATGGCATCATAGTTACCACCTTTTGGAAGAATGGTATGATTGATGATGCGATTGATCAAGCTGGGAATGGGTTGAAGTCCAACATTCTTGCCAAGTGTAAATTTTCCTGCAGTGTCATAGTAGGGATATATGGCATCCAGACTGAGAGCAGGTTTGTCATAAACCTTCTCATAAGCACTTAGTTCTGCCCTTAAGACAACCTCAAAGTCATGCTTGGTGGCCTCATATCTGGTACATACTGTCATCCAAGTCATGTTCTGAAGGTCGGGAGAGATATGCACTGTAGCATAAAACTGCCGGATGAAGGTCTCATTGTAGTCACGTCCTAGTGCTACGAGCTGATTGAGACCGACTGTTTGGAATAACCGGAAAGTCCCATCATACTTGTCAATATCATCAATGTGATCCCAGTTAATATATTTATGATCTGCAAACTGGCGATCTGGTCCATACATCTCATCAAATATCTTCTCCTGGAACTTAGTATGGAATTGTGGATTGATTGAGTTTGATGGAAACGCATACTGGTTGGTGTGACGCAGGCGAGCATACTCATCAGGCGAGATCTTCTTCAGATCAATCTCAAGACACTCCCTTCCAGCTATATCTTCTTCAGATGATTCCATGGGAGAGCTTGGAGGAATAGGATGCTCAGACTCTGTTTCAGATCCAGAGTCAGACTCAGGGGCTGGCGCAGGCCTCTTTCCTCTGTCCTGGGCTGCCTTTTGAGTCACCTCGGGGGATGGAAGAGCACGAGGGCTTGAGGAACTCCCTGAGGCATAGGACTTTTTGGAAGCCGCTCTTGTTCTAGGCATCTAGGCACAAGAAGAATGGATTATGAGATAGAGGGAATATGGCCAAATTAGATTCAAAAAGAAACAAATTGAATTTGCCAAAATGTCAGTTAAAACGGTAGTACCGCCGTTCTGGGCCGGTAGTACCGCTCAGCGGTAGTACCGCAACCGTCGAGCGGTAGTTCCGCTTTCTGGCTGATTCTAGGGTTTTTGGAAATGTGAATGAATCTTTGGTGTTTTATTGGAGTGAATCCATGGAATGAGTTTGTATATACCCCTGAACACCGAATATGCTCAATTTCCCTAGAAATATTTGGCAAAAACAACTATATTTCGATTTAACCTAAGCATGACCTAGGGTTCAAGAAAATGAAGATCAAAAGAGGTTTCGATCCGAAATACCTTAGCAATCGAAGGAGTTGAACCCTGGGAAATTGATTTGCGTTGAGGAATCGAAGAAAATGCCACTAGATATGAAGGTCTGAGAGGCGATTTGGAGGATTTTCGGTGGGAGAGAGAGAACGAGGAGAGGAGTACGGGCTCGGGCGGAAATGGAGAGGAACTACCGGAGAGAGGGTCCAAGGTGGGGGCCAACAGAGGGAACCCTGGGGTTCGGGCGGTTGCTCCCCCTTAAATGCAGGTCCGGTAGTACCGCTTCCTCGACCGGAAGTACCGCTCCCCGGAAGTACCACAGAAGGCAGCGGTAGTTCCGCATTTTCTGAGACTTCGCAGAATTTGAACTTTAAGAACATAGATGCAAATGATCCCTAGTTTTTTTTTCATTCAACTAAAGTTTTTAAGGATCATTATGCATTAAACAGAACAAAATAATATAATCAAATACTTTTGCATTTTACCTTTATAAATCAAAGTCCTTTGCATAGAGACATAATTTCAAATAACCTTTCAAGCTTCTTCTAAGAGTATGCATTTAAATTTGCCATGAATTTATGCAACATTCGAGTAATCCAAGACATTTAATTCACTCCTAAGCTTACAAAAACGGTTTTCATCTAAAGGCTTGGTGAAGATATCCGCTAATTGGTCTTCGGTCCGGATGTGGCTAATGCAAATATCTCCCTTGCTAACATGGTCCCTCAAGAAGTGGTGGCGTATATCTATATGCTTGGTTCTTGAGTGTTGGACTGGGTTATTGGATATTTTTACGGCACTTTCATTGTCACACAATAAAGGCACTTTATCAAAGTTCATTCCATAATCCAACAATGTTTGCCTCATCCATAATAATTGAGCACAACAACTCCCGGCGGAAATATATTCGGCTTCAGCGGTTGAGAGTGCTACGGAGTTTTGTTTCTTAGAGGACCAAGACACTAAGGATCTACCTAGAAATTGACAACTTCCCGAGGTGCTTTTTCTATCCACTTTGCAACCCGCATAATCGGAATCCGAATATCCAATTAGATCGAATTTAGCACCTTTAGGATACCAAAGTCCTATGTTTGGGGAATGTTTTAAATATCTCAAGATTCTCTTCACGGCCTTTAAATGACACTCTTTTGGTGAAGCTTGAAAGCGAGCACACATGCATACACTAAACATGATATCGGGCCTAGATGCGGTAAGATAAAGCAAGCTACCAATCATGGATCTATAGAGTTTTAAATCTACCGACTTACCTCCTTCGTCGAGGTCCAGATGCCCATTGGTTGCCATTGGTGTTTTGATGGGTTTTGCATCTTCCATGCCAAACTTCTTGAAAAGATCTTTAATGTACTTTGTTTGGCTTATGAATGTCCCATCTTTGCGTTGCTTGATTTGAAGTCCAAGAAAATAGCTTAACTCTCCTATCATGGACATCTCAAACTCCCTAGACATCATATTACCAAATTCTTCGCAAAAATCTTGGTTAGTTGAGCCAAATATAATGTCATCAACATAAATTTGGCATACAAAGAAATCATCACCAATGATTTTTGTGAATAGAGTTGTATCTACCTTACCAATTTTAAATCCTTTTGAGACAAGGAAATTTCTAAGACGTTCATACCAAGCTCTAGGAGCTTGTTTTAAGCCATACAAAGCCTTTGAAAGTTTATAGACATGATTAGGACATTTAGGATCTTCGAACCCCGGAGGTTGTTCAACAAATACAAGTTCGGAGATTGTTCCATTTAAGAAGGCACTTTTAACATCCATTTGAAATAATTTAATATCAAAGCTAGATGCAAAAGCAAGCAAGATTCTAATTGACTCAAGTCTAGCAACGGGTGCAAATGTCTCATCATAATCTAACCCTTCGACTTGAGTATAGCCTTGAGCTACTAACCTTGCTTTGTTTCTTACCACAACCCCGTTTTCATCTTGTTTGTTCCAGAAGACCCATTTGGTGCCAATCACATTATGTTCTTCGGGTCTTTCCACCAAGGTCCATACTTCATTTTGCGCAAAGTTATTCAATTCTTCGTGCATGGCATTTACCCAATCCGGATCATCTAGAGCTTCATCTACAAGCTTAGGCTCAAGAGAAGAAACAAAAGAGTAATGTTCACAAAATGAAGCTACTCTAGAGCGAGTTTGAACACTCTTACTCACGTCACCCAATATTTGATCTATTGGATGATCCTTGGCTATTGCATTGTGAATCTTGATGTTATTTTGTTGTTGATCCTTTTGTTCATCTTCAACAACTTGAATATCACTTGAAGTAGACGATGTGGGTGGCACTACTTGTCTTGATGAGCTAGGTGAAGATGGATCTTCTTTTGGCTTGATGTCTCCAATTTGCATATTTTCCATAGCTTTGCGCAAGCCTTCATCACCTACATCATCCAAGTTTTCTTGCTCTTCTTGAGAGCCGTTAGTTTCATCAAATTGTACATCACATGATTCTACAACCAACCCCAAATTTTTGTTATAAACTCTATATGCTTTGCTATTTGAAGAATAACCTAATAGGAAACCTTCATCACAACGACTTTGAAATTTAGAGAGCCGAACACCTTTTCTTAGAATATAGCATTTGCAACCAAATACTCTAAAGTAAGAGATGTTCGGTTTTCTTCCAACAAGAAGTTCATAGGAAGTCTTTTTCAAAAGTCGATGTAAATAAAGGCGATTTATGGCATGACAAGCGGTGTTGATGGCTTCCGCCCAAAATTTGTCGGAAGTATTATATTCATCAAGCATTGTCCTAGCCATTTCAATCAATGTGCGATTTTTCCTTTCTACAACTCCATTTTGCTCCGGAGTGTAGGTTGTGGAAAGTTCGTGCTTTATTCCAAGTTCATCACAAAAATCTTCAACTTTCGTGTTCTTGAACTCGGAACCATTGTCACTTCTAATTTTCTTTATTTTAAAATCAAATTCATTTTGGGCCCTTTTTGAAAAACTTTTGAAAATTCCGGAGGTTTCACTTTTGTCATTTAGGAAGAAGACCCATGTATATCTAGAGTGATCATCCACAATGACTAAACAATAGCTATTTCCTCCGATGCTCTTATAGGTTGTTGGCCCAAACAAATCCATGTGTAAGAGCTCCAATGGCCTAGAGGTTGACATGATACTTTTGGAAGGGTGAGAACTAGCGACTTGTTTTCCGGCTTGACAAGCACTACAAAGTCGATTTTTCTCAAACTTCACATCTTTCAAGCCAATCACTAGATCATGTTTGAAAAGCTTTTTAAGTTGTACCATACCCACATGACCTAACCTTCTATGCCACAACCAACCCAAAGAAGTTTTTGCAATTAAACAAGTTTTTAAACAAGATTCATTTGAAGAAAAATCTACCAAATAGAGATTCCCAAATCTAAAGCCTTTGAAGACTAGTTCATTATTGTTATCTTTTGAGATTACAACACTTTCTTTTGAGAATGAGCATTTTAGGCCTAGATCACATAGTTGAGCAACGGATAGCAAATTGAAGTTTAATGTTTCAACTAGTGATACATTTGAAATTGAAAGATCGTTTGAGATAGCGATTTTACCCAATCCCAATACCTTTCCTTTGCTATTGTCTCCAAAGGTGATCTTGTCATTGCTTCCACTCTCAAATGTGGTGAACATCTTCCGGTCTCCGGTCATGTGTTGAGTGCAACCGCTATCCAACACCCAATGCCTTCCACCGGTTTTGTAGTTCACCTACAAAAGAAGATCAAGTTCTTTTAGGTACCCAAATTTGTTTGGGTCCTTGGAGGTTAGTGACCAAGGTTTTGGGTACCCAAATGGATTTCTTCTTTGCACCCAAAATCGAGGTACCAATGAAATGAGCAATAATTTTTCCATTTTTAGATTTTTTAAGCATATAACAAGAATCATATAGGCCAATGAATTTCATGTTATTCTTAGAACAATCATATTGAGCATGTCCAACACACCGGCACTTTGTGCAATACTTGCCATTCTCTTTTACAAACCTTGGAGGCTTGTATGCCGGCTTCTTACCCTTTTGGGGAACATATCCAAGTCCCTCTTTGTTAAAGGAGCATCTTTGATCACTTAGCAACTTATCAAGGGTTTCCTTTCCCTTGTAAGCTCTTTCTAGACTTTTGTTCAATTTTAGCACTTGTTCCTTCAAATTCTTGTTTTCATTTGTAAGCATGTCATTATGAACAGGATTTAAGGCATTTCTAGAATCTACACTTGATGAGCAAGGCATGGCAAGTAGATCATCACAACAAGTAGATATGCTAGACTTTGAGATTTCTACACTAGGCATTTCATTCATAATATCACAAGTGATTCCAATGCTAGTGCTAGACTTATGATTTTCTTGGAGAAGTAAGTCATGAGCTTCCTTTAGCTCCTCATAGGATTTTTGAAGAGACATATGTTCTTTCTTCAAAATCTTGAATTTTGACTTTTCTTTTCCAAGAAATTCATTTAATTCTACCAACATGTCCATTAAATCATCATAGGAAGGCTCATCGTCATCTAGAGTTTTTACCTTCTCCCCTTTTGCCATAAGACATGTGGGGGTGGAGAATAGCGATGGAGCTTCTTTGATGGCGATGCCAACAAGTCCCTTCTTCTTGGGAGACTCATCCTCGCTAGAATCGGAGTCGGAGTATTCCGCATCGGAATCCCACTCCCCAATGTGGGCTTCATTTTTGCCGTCTTTGTGAAGCTTCTTGAAGAGCTTCTTCTTGCCTTGATAGCCTTTCTTCTTGGATGACTTCTCCTTGTCATCCTTCTTTGTGGGACATTGAGAGGCAATATGCCCCTTCTCGTCACACTCATAGCAACGGATGTTGCTATACTTGTTTTTGTTTGAGGATGATTGCCACTTCTTTCCTTTATCATAGCCTCCTCCTCGATTTGAGCGTCTTCTCATGAACTTGTTCATCCTTCTCACAAGGAGGGCAAGTTCTTCTTCGGAGTCTTCTTCTTCATCTTCGGACTCTTCACTTGCCACCGCCTTTGCCTTGAAGGCGGTGATCTTCTTCCCTTTGGAGGTGGATTGCTCCAAAAGTTCCTCCTTGTCCTTCTTGTACAACTCATTGGTAATTAGATTACCCAAGAGTTGTGTTGGCGTCATTCTTGCCAATTCCGGTGAGTTGAGGAAGAGAGTCACCAACATCTCGTACTTCTCCGGTAGAGCCCTAAGCATCTTTCTCACAACATCAAGATCCGAGAGGTTAGTGCCAAGGCCTTTGAGCTTATTCACAATGTTGTTGAGCCGTGTGTACATCTCATTGATGTCCTCATGGGGCAACATTATGAATGTCTCATATTTAATCCTAAGCCGATGCAATTTTGCCTCCTTAACCGTGGATGTCCCTTCGTGTATTTCCGAAAGGGTATTCCAAATAGCGTGAGCCGTCTCAAGATTACTCACTCTATTGAATTCATCCGCGTTTAAGGCCCCAAAAATAGCATTCATGGCTTGGGCATCTAAATGAGTGTTACGTCCATCTTGTTCCGTTGGGTTGTCGGGATCAAGTGGCATGACGTAACCATCATTTACGATTTTCCAAATATTAGGACTCATGGCCTTTAAATAAATTGACATTCTAATCTTCCAATAAGCATAATTTGAGCCATCAAATAGAGGTGCCTTTCCTACCGAAATCCCCTCACTAGCCATCCTTTTCTCTCTAGACGGTTAAGTCTAAATGTGAGAGACCAAGCTCTGATACCACTTGTAGGATCAAGGATACCGACTAGAGGGGGGGTGAATAGGAGGTTTTTAAACTTTTCTTGTTTACTTGATTAATTCTCCACAATTTAAATGACAATGATGTAAAGCAATTTAATCCTATGCAATTCTAGTCAACAATTTAGCTCTAAACAAATAAGTGATCTCAATGAAGCAAACGAACAAGAGCTAAAGAGACAAAGAACACAACCGATGTTTTTACCGTGGTATTCGGAAACTTGCCGGTTTCCCCTAGTCCACGTTGAGGTAAGCCCGGACGTATCGGACCGGCTCCACGAATTGAGCCAAGCACCTCGATCACTAGTGTAGCTCTTCCCCACTCCGGGTAGGTGAGCTCCAACCTTCACAATTTGCCGGGTCTTCTCACAATCTTCCTGAGAAGATCACCGAGGCAACTTCCACCGGATCGTCCAAGTGCCGGCAAGCACTAAGAGTAATAAATCCCGGTGTTCACTTGAATGCAACTCTAGTGCCAAATGGATTTGCAAGGGAAATCTAGCACTAAATGCTCAACCACCTCACTTTGATGTGCAAAGAAAGAATTGAGGTGAAATGAATGCACTTGGGCTTGAGAAATATGCAATGAGTCTCTAACCTTAGCCCTTGAGCAGTGGTGGGGGTATTTATAGCCTCCACCAACCAAAACTAGCCGTTTGACTCAGCTTCCAGAAAATTTTCTGGTCGAGCGGAACTACCGCTCCAAAGACCGGTACTACCGCTACCAAATCTTCGCGCCAGAACGGCTATGTCAGACGTCTGCAGTGACCGTTGGATTCGGCGGCGCGGTACTACCGCCGTTGATATTTGCGGTACTACCGCTACCCGGTAGTTCCGCAAAGTCGGCGCGGTACTACCGCTTCAGCCAAACTCCAAAGGGTCCCAGACTTGGCGCTCTCTGGAAAAATACATCCGCTTTGAAGTCGGATCTTCCGGACTCCGGAAGTACCGCTCTGAGTGGCGGAACTACCGCATGCAGCGGTAGTTCCGGCGTTGAAATAGCCGGTACTTCCGCTCCAGAGAAATCCAGGCTTCATCCGGAGGGTGCTCTCTGGAAAAGTTGATCCGCTCTCCCTCCGGATCTTCCGAGGTCCGGAAGTACCGCTTTAGGATGCGGTACTACCGCTCGCAGCGGTAGTACCGACGTTCAAACGGCCGGTACTTCCGTTCTCATAAGATTTTGGAATGAGCCAAGGGTGCTCTCTGGAAATATCGGTCCGCTCCAAAACCGGATCTTCCGCTGGCCGGTACTACCGCATTTTGGTTGCGGAACTACCGCTTTCCGGTAGTTCCGACGTTCAAAACTGCGGTACTACCGCTTTTCCAGACAGAGCAAGATTTCTTTTGAAAGCTAGATTTCTTTAATGGATGCAAGTTTTAGGACAAAACCATTTGGCACAAGAGATAAGTATTCAAGCTACTTAGCCAAGATCCCCCTTGATGGTACGATCATTTATCCTATAATCCGGTCTTCCACCATTCACCTAAGACCGGTAAAATTCAAAAGGGGTCCTATTCTAAGCATACCTTTGTCTTGAGCCAATTTGATTTTCACACGTGTCCTTTGGCTTGCATCTTGTCGCTCATGTGTGTGGACTATCCTTTCGCATACTCATAAAAACACGTTAGTCCCATATTCCATATTCTTAATTTCATTAATTACCAAAATCCTTTTTAGGGGTCTAGATGCTTTCACAAGGGCATGGAGGGGAGGTGGCACTGGCATCTCTGCAAGAGTTGGCGAGGGAGTGACAAGGGCTTGTACGACGAGAGCGCGCACGTCGGGCGGGAGAGGCGGTGAGTTGTGGCGGGAGCAAGCACAGGTCAAACGGGCGCGCAACACGAGGAGAAGGTGAGATCAGCAGGGAGGAGTGAGCCACTGGAGAGTGGGGCCGCGGTGTCAGCTCTGGCGGGGCAGGTATGAACGGCTGAAGCGAACTCAACCGCAAATTTGGGCGATAGCGTGTGGCCGTGTGGAAGGGGGGAACAGGGAGGCGGTGGCGAAAGGCGGCTTCCTAGATGGCGTTAGTAGGAGGAGAAGGTGAGATGGCCAAAAGGAGGTGGATTTTCAAGGGAGATTGCCAAATTGGGAAAGATTTGAGAATTCAAATAAAATCCAAAAAAATCAAATGGTTTTGAATTTTGAGGTGCTTCACTAAGTTTGAGTGGGAGGGTATACGGAGACCCAAAGAAATGAGTGGGTGGATAGGGATTTTGATTCGAGGGGGAGATAGCATAGAGAGGAAGGGATGAAAGGAAGAATGGTTCAAGTAAGATATTCATGAAGAGAAATGCAAATATTAGGCAAAACACCCAAATTTCGAGCTCCACGTTCCTTTTTAGAGGCTAAGGACCTATTTGAAAGCCGAATAACACAATTTCCACAAAAATTATAGTTGTTATTACCTTTTCAGATGGAATCACTCGTGAAATTATTGTGTTATAGTTTTTAAACGCTCCGTACCCTAGAATGGTGAAGCTAACTAAATGGATTTTCCCATATCGTTCGCAGCTACTACCATGCATGTTTGATGTAACCCATATCGAAAGGCTCAACCAATCATGAACACCTGGTGAGTTCTTTTTCAGCTACAGTTTTATGAATTTTGGTTATACTATGCGTGTTTTTATGAACAAATTGATTATCGATAAGCCACTTCAAAAAGAATTATACTAATAAACCGTTTCAAAATGACGATGAAGAAACTGTCTTATTTATTTATTTAAGAAAGAATATAAATTATAAGTCAAAAAAAGTAAGGCCATAGACGGATGGATTGCACGCACTGCTGGGACGAACCATGGGCCCACTTCCAGCTTCGCAGAGATGGGAAGGTAAGCGAATCCAAACGCAAACCGGGTAGCCGGGCACATGCACCGACCAGATCCGAACTCGAGGAAACGGAGCGTGTCCGAACGAAAGCCCGCTAGACGGCCTACTCCGGCCCAAACTCCTCCCGCAAAAACCCTAGCGACTAGCGAGCGAGCCCCTCATCCCACTATAAAATTCTCACCCACGCCGCCTCCTGCAAACCCTAGAACTAGAAGCCCCCCGCCGCCTGCGCTTCCACCTCTCTCGCCTCCCTCTGGTAAGCGCGCTCCCGCCGCCGCCGCCGCCGCCGCCTCCGCCTACCATCTCGCATTGTTCTCGCTCGCCGCTGCATCTAATCTCGTCGCCGTGTGGTTCCTCGCAGAGATCGTAGATCCGTTCCGGCGGCGAGAAGAAGAGGCCATGTCGTCCAGCGAGGTCGCCTGCACCCTTGCCGCCCTCATCCTCCACGACGACGGCATCCCCATCACCGTACGTCCTTCTACCTCGGTTTCTTTCTCTCTACGTGCGTTTCTTTGGTTGGTTTCGTTGTCTGAGCCTGGGTGTTTCTTGGTGACGGACGAGCAGTCCGAGAAGATCGCGGCGCTGGTGAAGGCGGCCAACATCAAGGTCGAGTCCTACTGGCCGGCGCTCTTCGCCAAGCTCCTTGAGAAGCGCAGCGTCGACGACCTTATCCTCTCCGTCGGATCTGGTATACCTTCCTTTGCTCCCTTTACTCTCATCACTTCCGGTTGCTTATATTTTATGAATTAGCAGCTTTTTACCTATGCTAATTGATAGATATTGTTACTTGTCTGGTGTTACCCTTTGTTAATTTAGGTATGGTATAAAAAGTACTCGCTTTGATCATGCTAAGTAATTGTATTTGTAGCTCTTGTTGGAGGCTTGTGGGTGCAGTTGATAAGATTAAATCAATTTAGTTACATAATTCGACAGTAAGTTTGGGTTGTTTGTGCCTTAGCCATGTTTTTGGTTTGTGATCGTTCTATTACCTCTGCTATTTCATTTGAAAGCTGAAAGCTAGGCTTGCTTATTGCGTATGCTAGTGGAACTATTGTATTATTTGCCTAGCAATTGGGTCGCATGAATTGGTTCTGTTCAAATAATGCATGCGCTTTTGTCAAAGCTGGATGAGATACAGTGAAAACCGAGTTAAAATTATTCATGTGCTTTGTACCATCAAAGCTGGACGCATTACAGTGAAATCAAGATCTCTTCTGTGTTTGGTTGTTGCGTTGCTCTGTTGTTGATGGTTTAATTTTCTGTTCTGGAATCAAGCATGTATTTATTTGTGCATCAATTTTGTTTGTAGGTGGTGGTGCTGCTCCTGTAGCTGCTGCAGCAGCAGCTCCTGCTGCTGGTGGTACAACTGCTGCTGCCCCGGCTGCTGAGGAGAAGAAGGTGAGCTATCATACATCTAGGCAACTCTTTTATTTGCACAACCAATACTGTGTTCAATAACTTGGTTTTTTGGTTGACTAATGTCAGGAGGAGGCTAAGGAAGAGTCTGACGATGACATGGGTTTCAGCTTGTTCGATTGAGCAGTCAGAGCCCAGTTAGCAAATTCGCCTATGCTTCCCAAGACTATCTTATGTTATATGTCTTTTAGGTTTTCAGTACTCAAGTTTTGAGGTTTTTGATATGTGATGTTATGGGAATTTAGTGTGTGTCATGAGAACTGCAAACCTCTTCGGATGGTCTCATTAGAATGAAACTGTTTCTACATTCTATGTCCATGCTTTTCATTCAGTGCTTGACTGTTCATTGCAAATATGTTTCATAGTTGCTCAAATTCAGACCTGCAAGTTTGAATTTCATCGACAGAGCTAGGTGTACCGTTAAGTCTTATTTTAGTTGAGCACTTAAGCGGTGCACATAGCTACCCAATCAATTGGAATTGATTTGAAATAGGGTTGGGATGCCTAAAATCATTCTTTGTGGCCAATGTCTTTGAAAATTAACCAACATCTGCAGCTCGTTGTGGCGCTCTGAGAAGGTGCCACTTCGGTGAGGAAGGCAGGGAATAAGTTCATGTGCTAGCGGTAGTTTTTTTAGCCCTTCTGTATTAGTTATTGAGTTTGTAAGCTTCAGGTATTCCTTTGCTACCTTCTTTAATATATTAGAAGAGCTCCTGCTGTTTGGTACAAAATCATTTGTTGTGGCTTATATTCTTCGCGCCATATCAAATGGTGGTAGTTAGAAACAAACCGCTAATTGTATGGATTTGTCTGAAACGTTTTGTTTTGGTGAAAATGAAATGCAGCAACTCACATGTTCCATCTCAATATCTTTATTGAACTGTTTTAACACTTGTACCCGTTTTCTAGCTACATGTGATTCTAGTTACATGTGATTCTTGTTGTGTTTTACCATGTGCAAATTAGGCAATTATTGCTGATCAAACTTCCATCAATATCATGGGCAGGCAGATAGCCTGATTGCCATCCTCACCCCAATTCACAAGACACGTAAGCACCCGTGCACCAGTTCATGCAGTTCAATAGCTTAATTCTAGCTTTTAAAAAAATGACCTTGGAGCCTAGTTGTTCATCCATAACTGCAATATCATCCCCCCCCCCCCCCCTTTTTTAATGGTAGTATTATTGTTTAAATCGTGACATGGTTAACTCAAACTCGGTTAAGTTCTTCCTCGTATTGAAAAAAAAGGCTTTACTGCATGTAGTATTATAGTGTAACACTGGCACTGAACCGGTTTTGACGAAGCTATTCCTTCAGCGTGAAAAAAAAATCTTTCCGCATGACAAGCTTTAGAAAAAGAGACAGATAGATGGGTCAGAGTTCAAGATAATCAGAACAGTAGATCAGTATTGAAGCTTCCTTATTTACCTCCGTTCTCTTTTACTAATTAGTAGTTATTTTTGCCACTGAAAATCTGAAATTAACAAAGACATCCATTAAAACCTGTTAAGCAATTGGACAGAACGAACAAAAAAACATTGTTGACGTCATCATTTAGGGATGTAATTGGTTGTAATTAACAGGCAATGACTACGCTTCATCTTTGTTGGACAAAGTGGACCTAGTTCACGTCCATGGGTATGTTTCATGCACAAATTATGGACGAATTAAGAACTTAAACGGAAATGTTCACTATGTTAGTTGTTCGACATTGATATTTTTGTACAGTATTTTTCTTTTATTTTGAATGTGGTGCGTTGTTTTAGAAAAGCAATTTCTTCTTCATCTAACCATAACAGCTATCATCAATAAGAAAATAGCACAAACTCGGGATGAGATCTCTTTCAAGTGCATCACTTGTCTTTCATCACTAGTTTGGATTTGATATGTTCAGTATGTCATCACGGTCACGGATTGGTTTTATTTTTACGGTCACGGATTGGTTTTATTTTTTATGACGGCATAATCAAATAAAGTTCCATCCTTTTTTCGTTTGCAGTGGTAAGATCATATGTGCTTTCCAAACAACCGTTTTACCCAAGGATCCCTCCAACCAAAACATCCCCAAATTTTGAAGGCCTCTTGATACTTCTTGGATTGGAGCTCGTCTTTCACTCAGAGCCCTTGAGGACTGTTCCAAGTTTATTGCAAGGGATGAGCGCACGCTGGTAATAGAAGGAAGCGGAGATGGAGGCAGCTTGGCTTCAAGTATACCTGGGCGTTGCTACGGGCTCATCTCTCACTCGAGCAGCTCCTTACCGGTAGGAGTGCAAACGGAGCGGATACGGACGGATATTGCTCATTCTGTATCTTTTTCTATATTTTTTGGCGGAGTCGGAATCGGACACGGATAGTGCCGGATACGAATACGAATGCGGATATTCTCGGTCACGAATACGGAGCGAATACATGCCGCTTCGAATACGGATAGTTTCGGTCACGGATATTTAATCGGATAATACACGAAAGCAAATTTCACATGGTGACAGAGACAAATTAAGCAAACTGAGATCTAATACGAGTGTACTGATGTTGCAACAGCCACCGAAACAAGCAATCTTATATAAATAAATGATGCTATATTTCAAGAAGAGTCGGAGATCCCACCTGGCCAGCGGAGAGGCCAGATATCCGACTCTGTTTCCGTATCCGGTAACTATCTTGACAACTATCCGGTAATTATCCGAGTAACTATCCGGTAAGTATCCGGAAAAATATCCGGATAGTTCCGTATCCGTCGGATAATGCTTGTTCCGAATCCGTTTTCGTATCCGACAAAAAATATCCGAATCCGTTTCCGTATCCGACAAAACTTTCGGATATCCGAAAATTTGCTCCAAATTGTATCCGAATTAAAACGGACGGTCGGTCGGGAAATATCCGCTCCATTTGCACCCCTACTTACCGGTGATCTCAAGACCCTTGTTTTGTCGCGTAACGTTACTTCACTGGAAGTCCCACGGAAAAGAATTTGAAGGAAAGTCAGAACGTAAGAGCCAAACATTATTGCTCCAACATCGTTACAAGCAATGCTACTAATTATTTGTCCTTGATTAGATCTCCGGACTCCCATGACGCAAATTTCAAAATCTTACATCCAGCAGTTCAATTTCATCTTTTAATCTGACAAATCACCTGAGCGTTCAAGGCTTCAAAATTCTCCTTCAATATGGCATAGGCTTACATGCATTCTCCTATTCATCCTCCAATTGAAGTGTTCCGGAATGAATGTTCATGCTTCATGGCATTTCACCATGATTAGCTACAACATGTTATAATTCTCAAGCAATTGCAGATCCTGCAGTAACATCGCTAGAAACATATGAACCAATGGAAACTGAATTCCATACAGGCGTAAGCTACATCCTTTACATGTCATGAGTTGCCATTAGATTCCTCTATACCACAGAATGGCGACTCTTAAGCAGTTCATAGCAAACAAGAGATTGCCATGAATTCTACATCAGTACCACTCAGGTTTATATGAGTGACATCCAGTCATCCACAGGCACCAAGCTAACATAAGATGATAGCTAAAACAGGCTAAACATATTTTTAAGTAGTTGGCTTCAGAATCACCGCCTATGTCTGGCTACAGTTCTTGCAATGTGATTCATGGGCTCATGCCAGGAAAAAGATGAATTTGCTGACCATTTCACTGTTCCTTCCAAATTCTCCCAGTGACCCGCAGTTTGAGCTCCTTCCTTTCACCACCGGAGAAGAACAAGGCCATGTTTCGCTGGATGATTAGCCCATCATAGCTATCACGGACCTTCCTATGGCTGTCTCTGATGCTCCGGGGAACCCCTTGCCAGATCATCTTGCGCCCATTGCCTCCTACCTCCAAGCTGTAGCTGTAGTTCTTTGCTTCTGTGTCATCTCCCATGAACCTCAGGAAGGCGATGTAGACAGGTGCCATGCCCAACTGAAATGCTTCAAAATGTAGGCAGAAGTACTGGCCAAAGCAGCTGAAAACCTAGATGGAGACATTATAATTACTCAGTTCACTTCTTTCAATGGAAAAGGAAAAAACTCAAGGAAAGATCGCATTTTAAATCACGCTTAAATAAAAAGGTGAGGTGAAGAAAGGTAGCAGATAAAGAGGCCATTTGAAATGTTAGTTAATCTGCTGAAAAATAGGCACTGTTACTTGGAAATAGATGCAGGTGGAGCTGTACATGAATAATGTCTTCACAGGTGAGAAGTCATTATGACTATGGTCCAATAAGTATGCAACATTGTTGGCATCTTCATCATATATGTACGAAAAATAGTAGCATAAAAAACACAAACCATGATCTTATTTGACCAGTCCAAAAAATAACTTCTTTTTTTGACAGAAAGGTCTACAAAAGTTCAGTAGAAAAATATACTTCTTAGTATCTTTGCAGAAGTAAACAACAGCAAAAAAAAAAAATGCTCAATGGAAATTCTTAATCAACATGTTGGTGTTGCCAAGAGATACCGTAAGCATCCAGGTGGCATTCTCAACTTCATGAGGATTTGACTTAACATAGCGATGGTTGAAGGTGCTTCCATTGTGCATGTCAACTTTGTGATCATCTTTCAAGTGATTTACCAAGTATGGAATGTCGCCAGCAACTGTGCATTCAGATCCAGCATATGGACAACTATAAGGCCTATATTGGCACTGTGACTCATGCTTCAGCTTGCAGTAGTAAGGATAAATGCCTAAGCAACCAGAGCTCTGGTACTTGCATGGAAGTTCAAGAGATGCAGCCACTTTCTCGAGAGCAAGGCATCTTATGTTACCTAGTTCATGCCTACAAGTTGGACAGCGATTATGAACCCTTGGTTTGCATCCGGAGCACAATGTATGACCATTAGAGCACTGCATACACAAAAAAAGGCATTACAATATAGTAAAAGAATGTGTGTTGTGCGCGTACTATTTAGTCAACTTGTTTTTTGGTGCTTAAGCATACAAAATAACATTTCAATAATGGAACAGAACATATACGGGGAAAGCAGCTTAGAATGACCGTTTTGCACTCGAAATAACTGAAAGCAACAAGAGTGGTTCGTAAACACTGGAGTATAAAACTATCTAGAAAATTTCATACAGATCAGACTAAAAAGGTGACGGCAGTTCAAACTCAGGAGTCAGGATACTGAAAGCAACTCGTAAACTAATCCATATTTTGTTATCTAAGTGTCTATATTTGAAAAATAATAACTCAATATAAGCATATAACCTTTTTGAACTAAAAAATGTAATGGATTGCATAACTGCGCACCTGATGTATAGGAGGATACATGGCACTCAAGCAGACCGGACATTCCAAAAGTTCGCGCACACTGCTAGAAACTACCACATTTGGTTTTGGTGAATGCTGAGCGTGATCACCAACAAGTTCAGTAACATCCAGTACCTCGGACTTTGGAGGATCAATAACCTCAGAGCAGGAATCATCAATATAAGCAGCTGAGGCCATGGGCAAACTCCAGAGATTGTAGTGTCCTGCAAGGGAAAAAGGTCAAATATCTGACTTATAACATGAGAGTTAAACAAGGACGGGAAAAAACAATAAAGCCAGTAGTTCCTACTAACACTGACATATTGTTAACAAAAACCATTGGCTCATCGACCCATCTCTTGAGTGCAAGCACAATTGCTCGGTTCCAATACAGTCTCTTTATATGATTGGATAATGTTTAAAGGCTTTGAAAGAGATAGGACCATAATGCAGCAGAAATCATGAGAGCACATGGGCTAGGGCCTCACCAGACAGATCTTATCAATACATATGCAACAAATAGATCAAAAGTGACATCGTGCTTGTTGATGTTTCGTGTAGGCTTTATTTTAAGAAATTTTTTAGTACACCTGTTAGAAAAAAAAGAGCACATTTTGAGGAAGGGGGTGACATTTGGAATGCGTTTTTCATTCATTTGTGCCCTTGTAGATTTAATTGTATTTAAGTTGAATTAATGCTTTCTCTTTTTTCAGAAGCATGGCTTCTTTTGAGGAAGAAAAAGGTTACCGTTATTTAAGTAACATAGAAAAAACTTTGCAGATAAACCCTAATGTCTGCAAGTACTGACTATAGCACCTTACTGAGAGAGGTAAATTTTCTATTGAGCTAATAATCCCATGTACAGGTCGAGCTATAGCAAAATATTGCAACTCAATATAATACACAACTGACACATCCAAAATCCCGGGGAAGGGAATACCAAACGTGTGAGCCCGATCTAACAACCAAATTATGAGCACATCCGCACAACTTACTCCCAAGATCAACACATCATAGCTGAGCCTGTGAGTACAGAAATTCGTAGAGAACTTAGCCTACAAGTGCATCAATCTCTACTAAAACCTGTAACAACACGACAGTAGCACATACATAACCACATCCCCATTAGGCCCACCATCTCGAGCTCCATTAATAGCCATTATGCACAAGAAATAGTCAAAGATGGACGACTACGATGCCAAGAACCCTATGGGCTAACCAAATCAAGCTTAATTTTTTTCTCAACCAAAGCAAGAAAGCTAATTGGAAGAGGGATTGATTCAGCTAAGAAACAAGCGCATCTGCACGGCACGAAGCCGTGCCAGATCGAGAAGCAAACAACCCGAAAACCTTTGCCCAAACCAAGCAACCCACAAGCACGTAGCAGCAAAACCCCTACTCCTCCAGCCGCTCCGCCCGCATTTGAACCACTCGAACGGAATCGACCCGTGGACTCGACGAACACCTCGGGAACCCCCCGAAAAACCCGATCTTTCACCCCCCCCCCCCCCCCCCCAAACCCTGAAAAATCCCGCACAAAAGAAAACCAGAGGGAGAGAAAGCAGGAGCGGCTCGAGAACGGCGGCCTACCGCGGTGGGGGGAGGGGGGACCGGAACGGAGGCCGGCTCCGGCACAGCGGTCTCGCCCAGTGCGATCTGTGGCGGCGATGGTTGGCGGGGGGAGAAGAGGCCGAGACGAGAGGGGCGAGAGAATTCGAATTAAAGCCTCTCTCTTGCGTTTCGTTTTGTTTCTGTGCTTGTTTTTTTGTGTCCTGTGAAAGTTGTGAAGCTTTTTCGTGCGGCGTTCGTGTGGGCCCACTCCTCCTCTGTCCTCGGGATTCGGGCCCTCGTTAGTTAATTAAGTGACAGTACTAGCTACGTACGGGACGCGCTAAATAATCAACTGTAAAAACAGTGGAGCAGTCTCGAGGAGACTCGCGAGAGCCAAGAGTCACAGAGGTTGTTGATGGCTGCATTCCCTATTCTACCCTCCAAACGAATTTACCTTGCTGGGAAGATTAGCGCCGCTACAACAGGCTTCGAACCGCTGGCCGATGGTTTCTGATTAAAATTATACTACAGTAGTTTTTAGTTTTTTAAGATATTTAATTAAAAAAATAAAAATCTGTTATATCTGTATAGATAATACAAAAAATAAGAAAAAAGGAAAAAAAGAAAAATCAAAATTAAGAAACAGATGTGTTTATTCTGGCTTCTAACTTCTGAAAGCCAGAAGCTAGAAGCCGAAGTCACTTAGAGCGGAGCCTTAAGGGGCTAGCTATACTAATCTGTCATTTAGTCTGATCACTCTCTCATCAGTTTCTACCCTGATTGATCTGGCTGTTATATTACTTGGTTGTTTTCAAACGTCGAGACGCATGCGTCACCGACTCCAAGGTCGGAGACCAGGAAATTAATGGAGGTAGAAGCCAAAGAAGAAAGCTTTGTTTTGGCCATGTTTTTTCTTCGGTTTCTCCGAAAGTTGAAATAAACGAGGTGACTTCTCGAAGTGACTTCTCTAAACAGCTTCTTAAATCTAAAACTTTGTACACCGTCCATGTTAGTGTCTCTGTCATCCAACACCGTATCAAAAGACGTAGATGAAAACAATCAGTCACAGCCAAAAGCTATCAACCGTAACCCAGAAGAACGTACATTTGGTTGTTCGGGCAAGCAACATGTCAGACCCCAGATTATACTATCTGGAATCCTCTGTGATTCCACCGCACTATTCTCTGGATCAATAGATAGTGCTCACAGATTACAGTTCTGAATATCAAGTACATATCATGCGGAAGCGTAAATATAATAGTAAACTTACTCACGGGCCGATTGGGCCGAAATCAACAAAATGCAGCAGCGGAAACGAAGCACACAGGTGAACCCTCAGGACATGCCCACAGGCAGCCAACTGGAGGTTCGCGACCTAGCCCTTGACATCTTCGTCTTCTCTGCCATCATAACCAGTAGTGTTGCTGAAGCGTAGTGATCGGGCTCCTGCCTCTGGATTTGTTGTGAAAGCGAGTGTGAGCACACTAACCACCGTGCTCCGCGAGCCAATACACAGAATGCAAATAAATAGTATGCATGGCTTGTCAAAGGAGAGGCTCGGGTTGTTTTATTTGCCATAAAACGCATTTAGTAGCATTTCTATTATTATATCATATTGTTGTTTTTGTGACCTAAAGACTCCTCACCGCAAATGACATCATTGACTTAATCCACCAATGACTCACGCTCTTTATTAACTGCTGTCTAAGACTCCCAACAGCGATTGCCATAATTGACTTAATCCATCGAAATTACACTTCCTTTATTGAGTGCTCTCTAAACTCCAAACAACATGTGGCATCTTCTATTCAATCCACCGATCATATTCTTTCTGTATTGGTTGCTGTCTAAGACTCCAAACAGCAAGTGACATTATCCAATTACTCCACCGATTATACACCTTCTATATTTATTGCTGTCTAAAACTCCAAACAGCGTGTGACATTATTTAGATATTCCACCAAACATACTCTTTCCAAATTGATTGCTGTCTAATCTCCAAACAGCGGGTGACACCATCTAATTAATCCATCGAACATTCCCATCAAGATTTTCTAACAATCCAATCCTTTTTATTATTGATTCAACTCCACCAAGAATATCATTGATCAAGCCTACGATTCAATATTATATATCCACCAAGAATATCATTGATCAACTCTACGATTCACCATTATATATCCTCCAAGAATATCACTAATCAAGAATTATAATCCAATACTTGTATTATTCCTCCAAATTCCCGAAAATTCAATTAGATCATTTATCTAGCCTATCTATTCAACTGGACCCCACTAATTTATTTCTCCCAGAACCCACACTATCATTTCCTATTCATGATCGACCTGAATCCACCAATACCTTTATGTGCATACTACAAACATCCATCTCATTTACTCACGACCCTGTTCATTCCACCCATATTTTATTTTGTAAGAATAGAAATGCCACTATTTGAAATACAATACATAAAATTTCCTGAGACCTAGTAGCTTTGGAACAAAACATAATGTTCAAGGAATATTAACATGATTTTCCATACATATGGCATCACACCATATGCCTAATATCACCACAATTTTTTCATACATATGGCATCACACCGTATAACATCTTTCAGCGTTATAGCCGCTTAACTTACCACTGGGACGACACCCAGGACAACTCAAATCAGGGCTTTCCGTTGCCCTCCACTTTTCCATTCCCACCCACAAAGTTTTTGAAATAGAACTATATCTAGTTAAGTTCCCATGTCCGCCCTTGACCGTGGGCACGGCTATTCGAATAGTTTTGACTCTGCAGAGTTTGCACACTTTACCCACAAGAGACAGTTCACTCGTTGCCCCACACGATTCCTTAGCCGTGCGGTTGAGCAAACCATCACAGTAACCGTTCAAAGTACCTCGCCCCGTCCATCATCTCACCCTATGGGCCACTCCCACTTGCGGTGGGTCCCATACGTTGTGCGGGATGTTCCCCTCCTATGCGCCTAGCAGCTGACTCCCCGTACTGCTAGCACGCCGCAGAAGAACTTCACTCACAAAGAGTGTCCCATTCAAGCTGTCACCCAGAATCGCTACTTGCACCACCACTTCTCCTCCACCGATGATGATGACTTTCGGGGTCCGGTAAATTTATTAGGCCAAGTTGTACTTTACAGACTTGTGGTTGCACTTGTTTTACACAGGTGGTCATGACAAGATTCAGTCCTTAGGGTTATCTGGGCGGTTCTACCACAAACCTCACTCTCGTGCACCCTTGCACCATACCCCCGAACCATCCGCCCAGATAAGTAAGCAATTTGAGGTTTTTGGGAATATAGAATAACCATATCCAACATACACCAGTCATTACCACCATGACTGCCCAACCAATTTTCCTCAGGATTAAAAGTCATGCTTGCCCGTTCTTGCGCCCATGAGTTTCTAAGCAATACTAAGCATAGCATATAATTATGGACTTATTTTCGAAATATTACTATTATAATTTCGCTAGGGCGACAAGGTTCACATATTCAAATATTTCAAAGGAGGTGGAATATTAATCAAGTTAAATAATGGGCATATAACTGGAATCTTAAATTAAACATGTATTTGCATATAAAACAACATCATGCAATTTGATAATTAAACAAAAATAATTTGCAGAAAATGTAGGTTCAACATGATCAAAGTATTGACTCGCCTTGCACGGTTTACCGCGGTCTTGAGCTCACTCAAAGCTATCTCATTTGATAGTCTTGGGCTTCTGGTCTTTATCTCCACCTTGATCTTGATCTCGCTTGACCCATTGATTCTTCGGGGCTCCAGTTTCTAACTATGCGGTAAGCGACTGAATCCAAATAAAAGCAAATAACTCAAGAGATCCAAATAAATCCAAATACTTTAAATGCCCGATTTAATTTAATTTATACATTTATTACGATTTGAGAATAGAAGGATGATTCGGTTTAATGTGTTGCCAACACAGTGGTAGCTGGATTTGAGCAAGAGAACGAGTTATTTGAATAGCTTTACCGTGAGAGAAAATTTTGGGATAATAAGAGATCAAAAGTGAGGAAGTATCTACAGGAATTATTGGCTTTGGAAAAGAAGTGGCCAAACATAGCCGATTGGAGAAAGGCGAGGTTCGATCTTTTATTTATTAACTTCTTTTATCATTTTTATATTTATTTAGGAAGTTCCATGAACTAGGTTAGACTTACGGGCAGACATATGTGTTTGGTTTATTAGATTAATCTTTAGAGCCTATATTCCTAGCAGTCTCGGCTGTGGCATTTTATGGGATTCTATCTACTAATTATTCAAGGTATACTCCTAATGATTAGTTTAATAGTTTAGCAACGCACGGGAGTATTTAATTATCTCATTGATGTCTAATAGAAATTTTTAGTATATTCTTACTTGCTACTCATTTGCGACTATTAGTCATAATATTATATGCTTCCTGGGACTGTTTATCGGTGAGATTATTTCAATGTCCAATGACCTAGGGCTAAAATATTTTAGTATCTTTACACTAGTACGATCCTTTTATCTGGAAATATTCTGAGGTCTAACTGTCATTGTTGTTTCATCCTCTGAATTAGCATCTTGCATATTTTAATCAAACTTCTATTTACATAGGACCGAGCTTGCTATATAAAATCTCATTCCACTAAATTCAGCATGGAGATTTATTTATTTGTGGCGTGCTAATGGTGGGGATTATATTAGGACTTTCTAATTTAAATGTTTGTGGTCACGTCCTATCGCTTATTTAATTTTATGAAGCGGCCTTTATTATCTAATTAAATTTACTATTGAGATCCATCTAATGTCGGTATGATTTATATGTTAGAGCGTATATTTTAATTATAATTAAGGGTAATATTTTTAATTTTGGACAATTTACCAATGCCATTTTTTATTAATATCTTTAATTAACAATTAGATTTAGAATAATTACTAAGGGCACAATATTTACTAACATATAATAATTAATTCATGATTAAATGTTTAAAAAGCATCACTTATATACTAAATAAATTTCTGCATTACTAGGGATTAATTTATGATTTTTCCTAGATTTTTATTGCTGTTTCCCTAGTTGCAATCAACTTAAACAGCAAAAAAAAAATAAACTAAAAACCTAAATACTCTATAACGCGGCGTGGGGCGGAATCGAGCTTGGGTCGGCACAGTGAACGCAAGTGCTGCTAGCCGATCTGTCTCTCATTGTTACCTGACTTAATAGGGGCAGAGGGCGTAGATGAGCCGAGGCAGCAGGGGTCCAAGACAGGGGAGCTCGGGGTGGCGCACGGGATGGGCGGCGTCGCCGGTGGGGAGCAGCCGGGGAGGTGTCAGCGACCGCTAAAATGGGACCCGCAGAGGGAAGGAAGCCCCTGGGTATGGCGGCTCCGGCCAGGAGGCGAGGTGGCGGGCCGGCGGCGGTGCAGAACAGACGGCGGGGAGGTCGTTAATGGCGGCGGCCGCTGGAGGAGAAAAATAAGGGGGGTTTGGGTGGGCATGAGCTGGAGGGGAACACGAGGAACTCGCCGGAGGTGTCAGCGGGGCCGGGGAGAGGTCGAGGTGGGATGGCATCGGGAGTCGGCGGCGGCGCGGGTGAAGCTCACGGCGCTGGCGGCCTGGGGTGGGGGAGAAGGTCCGGTGACCGTCGGCAGAGGTCCGGGGTGTCGAGGGAATGCTCTCCGAGTGGGGAATCGAAGAGAGCTTGGCCGAGGAAGGAGCGGCAGTGGGAATGGCGGCAGTGGCCGGCGGTGAGGGAAATGGGTAATCCGGCGAGCTCGGCGTACGTAAACTCAATTGGCTCGGAAGGAAGGTAGATGGGGGGCAATGGCACGATGTGACGCGGTCACATTTGGAATGGCACCGCCGAAGCGGCCGGGGCGGCGTGAGGCGGCACTTTTTGGTCGGACGCGAGGGAGAAGAAGAGGTATGGAGGGGGAAAGAGAAGTGGCGCGGGAGGTCGGGCTATTTATAGCCGGTGGGAAGAGGGGTGCTGTGGGGAGTGGTGGGGGCGAAGGCATGGCTGGCATGGCTCAACGGAACAGCGGGGCAGGTGCGCAGGGCATGGCGCTGGGGCGTGCGGGGCGCAGAGGTGAGGGCGACGGGGCCGAGTGACGGGAGCAGGTTGGCAGAGGGAGGCAGGTGTGGCGACGTGCGATGCCGAGGCATGACGCACGCACAAGGACCGTGGGGGCCGGCTGACGCGAGGGAGGACGGGGGAACGTGCGCGGGGCAGGCTCGCGCGCACGGAAGAGGAAGAAAGAGGGAGGGAGAGGGAGGCCGGGGAAGAAGTCGGGCCCGGTCGGCAGAAGAAAGGAGGGGGAAAGAGAGACCAGCGGGGAGGGGCCCGCTGCCAGTGAGAGAACCGGGGGGGGGGAAGGGAGAAGGAGAGAGAAAAGAGGAAAGAGAGAAAAGAAAAGGGGCCCACATGTAAGAGAGGGGGAATGAGGAAAAGAATGAGGGAAAAATGAGAAGTTTTAGCAAATTTTGGATTTTGAATTTAGATTTCTATTTCACATTTGAAATTATTGACTTCAATTTTGGCATGACATTTAAAATTTTAAATTTAAATTTTCAAATATGTAAATGTGAGTTTTAACATTGTTTTGGCCATTGCTTTTCTTTTATTTAAGTAAATTGGAATCCAAATTTTTATGTTTGTTTAATATTTACATTTTAGTTTGTGTGTAGATCCTTGGATTTTTCTATTTCTCTTATTAACACCATCATTGCTCCTAAATTTGGATATATTTTTTTCCCATGTATTAATATGCATGCCACAAATTAAGAGAATTTCAAGTAAATATTCAAAAGAAATTTTTAACACCAGAAAAATGCAGGAAAAGTTTTTTTAAAATTCCACATTTTTGAACTTCCAAAATTTGGGATGTTGCAAACCTACCCCCCTTAAATGAATCTCGACCCCGAGATTCCGATAGAGTAGAAAGAAAGGATGTGGGGTTATATTGGCTAGCAATGAGTTTCTGGGTGTTGCTCGATGTATATCTCTTTAGCTTCACGGAGAGATGAAAATCTGCACAACAGGGGTTAGCACTTGGAGAAGTCAAAAGGGAAGAGAAAAACCTTGTTCTCCTGGATAGGTCGTAGACTTCCAAATACTTGCTCTTTGATTTTGTTATCTTCACGCCATCATAGAATGGAGTAGTTGCATCGTCTGTTGGACATACTGTCAGACCCAGATTTTTCAATCCGGAATCTACTGTGTTTCACTGCACTAATCCCTGGATCAGTAGTTAGTGCACACAGGTACATTGCTGGATCATGTCATACATCGCATAATAATAATATTACAGCATTTGAAATACAACACATCGGGTGAATGTTTACAAAAGGGCCACTTTGGCCAAATGTCTTCATTACATAAATGCAGCGGAAATAGTAGCAAAAGTAAACCCAAATCCACAGGCAAGCGACCAGTAGGGTAATGTGTACAGTATATGTCACCGGAGATCTAGTAACATATGTGTACACAAAGCCAATGGTCCACTTGTCTATGCCTAACCATCGTGGCCTACGCCTTAGTTATCGCCTTTGCTTCCGCCATCGTTGGTAGGGTCCTCCTCATAGGCGTAATGTCCTTGAGTTCCTGTTTCTGAATTTTGTTGCAAAAGCGAGTGTGAGCACTCCAACCCCGTGCTCCGCGAGCCAACACACAGAATGCAATATATAACATGTATGGCTAGTCAAAGGATGGCTCAGGCTTATTTTATTTTGCGAAGAGTGCTTTTGAATACAATTACTTAAAAATTCCTTAAGACCTAGCAATTTTAAACTCAAGACTTATATTGGTAAAGTAAGTTGATCTTATAATTGACACAGATTCCGTCCACCATTACATGGCATCTGTATCATATAACATATTTCAGCGTTATAGCCGCTTAACTTACCACTGAGACGACACCCAGAACAATTCCAAACCAGGACCATCAGCAGTCCTACACATTCCTATTGTCACCCACCAAGATTTTCGAAATAGAACTATATCTAGTTAAGTTCCCATGTCCGCCCTTGACAGTGGGCACGACTATTCGAATAGTTTTGACTCTGCAGAGTTTGTACACTTTTACCACAAGAGACAATCAACTTGTTGCCCCACATGATGCCTTAGACATGTGGTTGAGTAGACCATCACAGTGACTTTTCAAAGTACCTCACCCCTTCCATTATTTCACCTTATGGGTCGCTCCCACTTGCGGTGGGTCTCATATGTTGTGCGGGATGTTCTCCTTCTGAACGTCTAGCAGCTGGCTACGTCCCCTGCTAGCCCGCCACAGCAGAACTTCACCCTCTGCGAGTGTCCCATTCAAGCCGTCACACAGACTGCCGCTTGCACTATCCCACACCTCCTCCTGGAAGGATGACTTTCAGGGTCCGGTAAATCTACTAAGCTAAGTTGTATTTTACAGACTTGTGGTTGTACTGTTTTACACGGGTTGACATGACAAGATTCAGTCCTTAGTGGTATTTGGGCAGTTCTACCACAAACCACACTCTCGTGCACCACTGCACCATACCCCCGAACCATCCGCCCAGATATTTAAGCAAGTTAGGGTTTTTGGAAACATAAAATAATCATATCCAACATGTATCTGTCATTACCACCATGACTGCCCAACCAAATTTTCTCATGATTAAAGTGATGTTTGGGCGTTCTCGCGCCCATGATTACCTAAACAATACTAAGCATGGCATATAAATTACGGACTTATTTTTGAAAGGTTAATATCGTAATTTTGCTAGGGCGATAAAGTTCACATAATCAAGCATTTCAATAGATCATTATTAGCAAGCATTATATTAGGTGTATAACTACCATTTCTAGAAATGAACATATTTTACCTCATAAAATAACAGCATGCATGTTGATAATTTAAAAGAAATTAACTTTGCAAACTCATAGGTTCAAAATGGTCAAAGTGTTAACTCGCCTGGTTCGCGGGAATCTTGATCTTGGTCTTCTGGAGCTTCTAAGCTGGCTGCCTCAACCTCCTCTTCTTGAGCCACGTATGCTATTTAATCGTGCGAAATACCCAAATAAAAGAAAAGCAACCAATCACTCAAAATATCACCAGAAATTCAAATGAACCCCAAAAATTATGGTTTCAGTTCCATTGGATAGATCTTGATTTTAGATGAATTTAGAAATTTGTCTCACCAGATTTGGAATTAAAACGAATAAGTTATGCTCATTTAAAGTTCTCAGTCCAGTGAAATTCCAGAAAATGGAAAAATCCTGACATGTGGGGTCCACTGGTTATTTTTAATTCATTATCTTTTTATTTTATTTCCTTAAGTACTGTGTCTCTGACATGTGGGTCCAACTACTGTTCAGTGGGGTCCACATGTCAGTACGGGTTCTGTGTAAATGTTCCACTGACCAGTGGGGCCCAGTGGTCAGTGGGCTGCTCCGGCTTCTGCGGCTGACAAGTGGGGCCCACCTGTCAGACGAAAATAAAAGAAAGTTCGACCTCGGCGCGCTGCGGAGCCGGGGGCTCGAACGCGCGCGGCTGAGGGAACAGGGGGAAAGAGACGAGCGCTGCTACCAAGTGGCCATCACGATGTTTCTTACCCTATAAGGGTAATAATACCTTTTGAGATAGCTCGCTGAGGGGACCGGGCAGAGGAAGCCGAGGGCGGCGGTGAGGCGGTGGCGTCGGCGGTGAACGGCGGTCAGAGAGGCTCGGGAGGATGCCAAAACGCGTTCCCGAGAGTATGCTGGTGCCATTGGTGCGGTCGGTGAGGGTCGAGGGGGGCGCGGTGGTGGCCGGCGGCGAGCGGTGGCGGCGTCTCAGGAAGGTCTTCAGTGCCGGCGAGGTATAGCCGGTGGAATGCTCCGTCAAGGCCGGGACTAGCTTTGCGGTGGTCCAGGGGTGGTGTACGTGGCGGCAATCGGACTCTAATGGAGGGAATCGATGGGGAGGCCGATGGCCGGAGTTGGGGAAGAGGGTGGGCGCGGCGGCGATTTGCTGCACCTCGACTCGAGTGCTTTAAGGAAAACGGTGCTTGGGGTGTGAGGATCTCATAGGTGCTTGGGGTGCCTGCCCGATGGGTCTTGTCTGCGTGCGGCGGGGCAGCGGCGGGTGCAGGCGGCGTGGCGACAGAGCGGAAGTGACCGGGCGTCGCTGCCGTATCTCGGGGAGGATTCGGCATGACTAGTCAGGGCGGCTGGGGCAGCTTTGCGCCGCGCACGCCGGGCTGCAGAGCAGGGGCGCCGCGTGGCCAACGATTGCTGTGGAGCAGGGAGGAATCCTGTGGGCGGGGCGGCGGTGGTTTCGCAGGCTCTCCCACTGGGCGACAGGACGGCTCGGGCGGAGCTGGCGGTGGCATGAGCGCCACGGGGTGGAAGGGCTCTGAGCGAGGCGCACACGCGATCGCGCGGGGAGGAGGAAGAGAGGGGAGGGAAGAAGAAGCTGGCACGGGAGGGCCACCGGCAGAGGGAGGACGGGAATGGGCCCGCTTGCCAGAAAGAGAGAGCGGGTGCGGGGGCGGGGCCCGCTTGCCAGCGACGGCAGAGAGAGTGAAGCGCGGGAGGAGGTGGGCTGGCGTGCGCGCGCAGGAGCTGGGCCGGGGTGATGGCCGGCCTGGCTCCAACTTTTCCCCCTTTTCTCTTTTTATTTTCTTTTTCCTTTTTGTTTTTATTTTAAGAGTATACATTTGGGTATGTATTTTGTGTGCATATATATATATATATATATATACCTCTATATATATTTTTTTGGCTTTATTTATTTCCCCTTCTTGCTAACCTAGCTTTTATATTTATATGTTTTTTAACTCAGGTTTCTCTCTTTTTATACTGGATCATCTTTTCAGATTCGCATTTTAAATCTTGATTTTCTATTAATTAAATATGTTTGTTTCTTCCTGACCCTTTTAACTTTTGGAACCCTCACCAAATTTCTCAGAAAAACATCATAAACTCCAAATTCAAATAAAACATATTGCAAAATAAATAAAAAACTTCACATTTTCAAATTTGAATTTTCAGGATGTTACAAACCTACCGCCTTAAAAAGAATCTCGGCCCCGAGATTCAGCCTAGCTAGTGATCCAGTCGGGGTAATCTTTTCGCAGTTGATCTTTGCATTCCCAGGTGGTCCTCTTTCCTAGTATGATGGTTTCTATTGAGCTCAATATTAGTGGATAGTCTGATTCCCAACGTTCTTTGCTGCCATTCATAAAATCTTGATAGGCCATTTCCTGCAGGTATCAAGTCACCCTCGGGCTCGACTGCTTCCTAAGGGTTTGATCCTTCTGATATTTGTGGACATGTCTTGGGTTAGGATACATGGAATACATTGTGCCCATCTGCTAAACTTGCAGGCAGTTCTGGTTGGTAAGCTACTCCTCCTAGTGGCGCAGTCTACTATCCCTTAGCACCTTGTTAGCCAGTCCACTACAACTACGATGTCCAAGGCCTAGAAGCTTAGTACTCCCAGGTCTACTAGAAAGTCACATTTCTCCATAGTAACTTCCACCCCAGGACATACTAGGGTGGCAGTGATTATACCAGCTAGTGGGTTAAGTACTAATGTTTTCTCTAGAGGATAGATGGGTGACCCTAATTTATCAGCATACCCTCTGGATATAAATGAGGGTGAAGCTTCTGAATCAAAAGTACTTGCACTCCGGGTAAGTAAGGATGATGGGTCCTCCGGGTAAGTAAGGAGAGAATGTTGGCAGAGCAGAGTCTCGAGTCCTGGTCCTTGGCTATTTTTCACTTTGATTCAGTATACCTGACTGGATTTGCAGCAACAGGATGAGAGGGAATAGTATGAGGTGAGGATTGAGTCGTGGGGATAAGGTGATCTAACCCACGCTAATTTTTAGAAGAGCATTCCTAGTGAGCTGGGGTGGTACAAAACTCACAACTTTTCAAAAGCAAACATTTCCCGTGACTGCGAAATAGGGCACCCGAGAGCAAGAAGGCAGTGCACAGGGTCCAAATAGAATCTTGCAACAATACACCGTCTACTCGGGGCACACATACGAGGGCGCAGGGTCCATATGCATAGTCCGTTTTACAACGAGATCACTCTATCTTCAAGGCCACCTTCAACGTTCCTCATCCTTAAATTTTTGGAGTACGGGTATGAGAAGAGGAACAATGGTTAGTCTAAAAATGTTGGTACCATCGCTTCAATGTTGGTATATCCATAATATGTCACATTTAGTCTAAAAATGTAGCATGCTTCTAAACAATGGTTAGATGTTATATTCTACACTATACAAATGATGGGGTCATGTTCTTCCCTAAATTATGGTTCCAGTTCCTAGAGTTAACATTATTTTGTAAAACTATTTTGCTATGTTCTGTTCTGTGCTTACCATTCTCGTCAAGAACTGTCTCAATATTTTATTTTGTAAAGTACTCAAGTTTCATGAGGTCTCAGCTTGTTTCATAAGGTTTTATGACATTTCATAAAGTTTTGAGAGGTTTTCATGACTAAGTTTCATGAGATTTTCATTATTAAGTTTTTATAGTGTTTTATAAGGTTTTAAAATTGACTTTCATGAAGTTTCATGAAGTTTTTTTCGTAGCGGCTCCATATAGTTGAATTTCAATTTTCGTGAGATTTCATTACTATGTTTCATGAGGTTTTATGACTAAGTCTCAATATTTTATTTTGTAATTTGCTCAATTTTATAAGGTTTCATGAGGTCTCAGTTTGTTTCATGAGGTTTCATGACTAGATTTTCATGAAGATTACTAAGGTTTAATGTTTAAGTTTAATCAAGTTTTTAAGATGTTTCATGACTAAGTTTCATGTGGTTTCAAGACCGATTTCAAGTTTTATGAAGTTTTTTGTAGCGGATTTATGAAGTTGAAAGTTTTTTATAGCAGATTCATGAAGTTGAATTCTAAGTTTTATGAGGTTTCATAATGTTTTAGGAGGTTTCATGAGTAAGTTTTATGAAGTTTCATGATATTTTTATGGCTAAGTTTCATGATGTTTCATAAAGTTTCATCAGGTTTCATGCCTATATTGACTATATTTTATAAGTTTTTATGTTTAAGTTTTATAGTGTTTTATGAGATTTTACAAAAAAGATTAGTGGATTCTTGAAGTTGAAAGTATTTTTGTAGTGGATTCATAAAGTTGAACTCTAAGTTTCGTTAGATTTCATAAAATTTCAAAAAGTTTTATGACTAAGTTTAATGAAGTTTCATGAAGGTTCGTAACTAAGTTTTATAGTGTTTTATTAAGTTTCAAAAGGTTTCATGTCTAAGTTGACTAAGTTTCATAAGGTTCTATGTCTAAGTTTTATGGTGCCTCATGAGGTTTCATAAAGTTTTTTTGTAGTAAATTTATGAAGTTGAAAGTTTTTGTAGCAGATTCATGAAGTTAAACTTCAAATTTCATAAGATTTTATAAAGTTTTAGAAGGTTTTATGACCAAATTTTATGATGTTTCGTGACTAAGTTTTATGGTGTTTCATTAAGTTTCATAAAGTTGTAGGAGATTTCATGCCTAAATTGACTAAGTTTTATAAGATTTTACGTCTAAGTTTTATATTGTTTCATGGGGTTTCATAAAGTTTCAGGAGGTTTCATGTATAAATTGACTAAGTTTCATGAAGCATGTTTGAGACTCTCTGAAACTTTGTAAAACTCATGAAACTTAGATGAAACTCGGTAAAACTTAAATATACCATTAGAATCATTTATAACGGTGTACCGTACGTTAGCATGACCTTTGAAACTTTATTTTTGGATCATGAAGCCTTGTCAAAACTGCTCTAAAACATGAAGCCTCTCACGTAATACTTGCTATCTCATTAAAATGAGTTTCTAATTGGATATAGTTGACTAGCATCCTTTCTTTGGACGATGTCAACAACCAATTTCATGAGACTTACAAAAGATATCCGCACAAGACATTTTAGTTCGAACAACAAAACACGCTGAAACTTACATTTCACTCCAAATTTTACTCACATATTTCATCAACACATGTTTAATGCATAACAACAAAACCAAGGTTTTATTTTAGAGACGCCTTCCTGGTTCTAGTTGGGACATTAACATGAGATTGCCATGCATGTATGAGAAGACACAGACTAGTCGCTTGCCTCACCGATGATGCTGGTGTTCTAGGAGGACTGGAAGGATAGGAAGACTTGTTGCTATGGTGGAGTGAAACTTGCATGAGCCTGGTTGGGATTACACTACCCAGGTCACTGCTGTAGTTGTTAGGGCAGGGAGGAGAGGAGCAAGTTGCCAAGAGAGGAGAACAGCGAAAGTTTTGGAGGCGCATATGGTTCTAGAGGTGCGCAGGGAGGATGGAGGTTGTTGCTGTAGTTGCTTTTAGGAGCACGGGGGAGGCTTCAATGATAAGTGGCACACATGGTGCGGGAATCGGGAGGCATGCAGGAGGAAGATACTGGTAGATCGTTGGATTGAAATAGATCGTAAGGCTCATCGGTATTCAACGGTATGACATCATATAGCCACATCCTTTTTCTAATACGTCATGCCTATGATCAGTAAAAGCCCTAATGAACAAAAAAAGGGTGCACCAAACATTTCGAATAGAACCAATAGGATGGTGCAAATTAATCATATATGTATACACACTACGGCTTTTAAAGTTATTTTTAGATAAAGGATATAAAATCCGACCTCTATATCCACGTGGGATATACGCAGCCAAAGGTTACACGAGCTCTTAGGCTCAAAGCCTAAAAACTGAGGAGCAAAAAAACAACAAAGAAGAGAGCTTAAAGACTATGAAAAAAAGCTAGAAAGACTAAGCTTCAGAACTTCTTCTCCATCCTTGCTTTCAATCAAGTCTCTATCCCCATGCCATCCAAACTTCGGTCTACTTTGCGTGACTAAAGACCTCCGAGGCGACGCCTCCAAGGAGGCGACTAGGGTCGCCGACGCCGCCTGCCTCACCGAGGCAAGGTTTTCACCTGGAGATCAGTATACATGAGGGCTATAAAGTGCCATGACAACACCTCCAGGAAGGCAAATGGCGCCCGAAGGCGTCATCGTTGTCGGGACCGGTAAGATCACCGGCAAGGCTTTCGCCAGCACCTCAACAGCACCCCACGCGCTACCCAGTCACAAATTAGACCGCCACCAACACACCGGGGTCCTGCTCGCCTCAAGGCCATGGCATAGCCACCCTTGAACTCCACGATGAGCCGCTTCCTGCAAAGTTCGCCTCTGTAGAAACCAACTATGCGACGCCAATGCGCCAACACTGAGCAGGCCCACTCCTCCCCATCTACCTCCCCTCCGCTCGCCACCGGCTCCGTCCAAACCGTCACCGGCGACTGAGCCTCCGCGGCCGAAGAAGGCGGAGTACCAGGATGCATGCCGTATGCGTGCCGTCCCGTCCGCCCCGGCCTGTAGCCGCCTTGGAGAAGCCGCCGGCCGACTCGGACGCCACAAGGGGGATCCGTCCGCAGCCGCCCCACCGGGACTGTACCGGCCTGCAGCCGCCGCAACCGGCTGCCTTGGTGCGCCGCCCCACCAGCCAAGCTCCACCGCGCCCGCATGCACCCCGCACCGCCCCGTCGTCGGCTCCCCCCTCCTCGGCCGCAGCCGCCGGCCTTCTCGACGCCCAGCGCGAGCACCGCCGCGCCACGCCTTCCCGCTCGAGCAGCCGCGCCATGGCTCGGGAGCCCGCCGTGGCGCTACCAAGACCTGACGCCCCTGACCCTAATCCGGGCCGAGGGACACCAGATCCGGCCGCCGGATCCGCCACCGGCGCGGGGAACCGTTGCCGGGGAGCTCGTATGAAGCCGGCCGCTGCTTCCGCTCGATCCCGCCGCCTCGAAGCCACCGGCCCGTCGCCCGCCTCCGGCCCGAAGCTGCCGGAGCCGCACCGGCTGCCCGCGCCCGCGTCCGCACTGGCGCCGCCGACCGCCGCCCCGAAGCCGCTGCGCACGGTCGAAATCGAGCTCGGCCGCTGCCCGCCCCTACCGTCTGCTCACTCGAGCTTCTTGCGCCGCCAGGGAGCCGGCGGCTAGGGAATCAAAAGACAAGGAAACCACGAGGTGGGACCCCTCCCCCCTCGACGCCGGCGAGTCCGCCGGAGAAGGGGGAGGGGGGCCAGATCTGGAGGAGGAGGCGAAAGGTCTGAGGAGGCGAATGGTCTGAGGAGCGTCTCACGGCTTTTACAGTTATACAATAATTACAACTTTATTTGGATGTTATTATTGCCCTCCTGAGAGGGAGAGCGCGCGCTAGCTCTCAGATATGGCATGAGGGAAAGATGCAGCTTGCTGGAGAAGTGATTAGGATTAGGATACAGTGGGCTGGATTGGTTGATGTTGTCGCTATAGGAGGGTGCATGGCTAGTTTACGCTGATTCTTTGGTAGACTTGGTACGTGCGAAATAACATCACATCCTCGGCCGGTTCGGCGAGGTGCATGGCCACCGGCGTTGTTACCAGAAACGACCAGGGAAAAGCGACATTTTGGCGAGGTGCATGCATGGTCACTGGGAGTTGCGCTTCTCCTGGGGGCTGACTCAGCCATCTTGGCATCAGACAGCGCAAGGGTACATACATTTCATTGACCACCTATCGATGCCGGGTGAAGAACATCCAAAAGTGCCTCCATTCTGCAGGGAACTGGAAGAGTCACACAAGATTCCACCGAGGTGTCCTTCTGTTTGGTTCTTCGAATTGAATTGGAGTTTGGTGTTTGGTTGCATACTTGTGTCCTCGCCATGGCTGACTTCCGCCGTCTCTACTAGAGCGCCAGCGACCTCGCCTAGTCTTCGCCCACCGATGACCCCTCCTAGATGCTCGTCGGCGACAGCTCCTAGCCGCTGCCAGTGACCCATCCCGCTGACACCCTCCTTTCTTCACGATGGTGTTGATTTTGCCGATGAGGGCTCGCTGGTGGTGTTGATGGTTGACGAGCTTGATGGTTGCAGCTACTGAAGTCGAGGTGGCCACAATTCAAGCAGCTCATCAATAGATTTGAGGCGATGGTGGTGGTCCAGGTCAGGGCGATGGTCTCGACGATCGGGGATCTTGGCCATGAAACTCGGCCGTAGAGCTCGGCAGCGGCGGCCGATGACGGTTAGTGATAGACTGATAGCAGCGGCGGTGCAGTCATAGAGAGGTGGGAGAGTTAGGAGTTGATACCTTGTCCAAATGTCTGAATTGGGAGTGACCCAACTTCAACTAGGAAGCAATTACATTGAATTGGGGTAAAATTTTGAGATATAATTCCGGATGCATCCAAATAAGCTCTAAATTGCAAATGCAATCCAATTCAACCCCAATTTGGGTTAGGGAAACGAGACATGAGCAAAATTTTGTAGCACACGAACTAGCACATTGGGCCAAGTGAAAAAAGAGTAAATTGTATTTTGCACTGGTATTTTTAATTTATACTTTTCATTTTACACAAAAGTAAACCGGCTAATTAGCCGACTTAATTACCTGCCCAAAATTTTTTATTTAGTATTTGTTTGAATTTTTAAATATGTCAAATAAACTTAAAAAATTACAAAATTTTATATACAACCTTCTAACACAACAGACCTCGCAGTGTAATTTTTGCGTAATTTTATCCATTGTGAATGTTGCTCAAAAATTCATACAATTTCAATATTTTTACAAGTTTTTACATAAGCAAACGAGCTCCAAAAATTACAAAATTATATGTGAAGTCTTCTGATATAGTAATAGTTATTGTGTAATTTTTTAGGAATTTTATATGGTTCGAATTTGCCACGTTTATTTAGGTTAACTTAATCATGAATTTATGAATATTTCACATTTTTTTACAATTTTATACATTAGGAATTTGTACAATTAAAAGTAATTACAATAGTACAAAAACGCATCACACTAGATGCGATATGGCTCACTCATCTGAGCCACTGCTATCTTCTCGCCGCGCTTACCTACCCGTACGCGGCCTTATCTTCCGTTATGCACGAGCATGTCCTGTTGGGTATGTCAGTCAGTCCGGAGGTTGCGTCTCGGGTCGGAGGAGGTATGGAGACTGTTCTATGTATTTAGTGGCCGGCGGTGGTTCAGTAGGTTGAGGTACGGTAGGCTGGGTCCAGTAAGGGTCGAAGTCATACAGCTAAAATATGCCGAACTGCGAGCCGCCTGCAATAATGTCGTATACGAATGACTCTAGAAATCCCCCTTGTGGTGCAAAGAAGCTCTCGCCCTGACTGTACAATGTGGCAGCGAAGCAGGAGGAGCTCTGCCCACCAAATTGTTCAAACCCTGGGTATGCCAAGAACGTTGAGCTTTGCCCAGTGTACGCTGCAAGAGGCCTGTGTCATCATCAGTGGACTCGTTGTCACCCCCATGTTGAATTGGAGGCTGCAAGATGAAACGATATTAGTCACAATAAATATTCCGGATGTATAATGCGAATCCCATACCTCCTGAATATGCAACGAAGATGAACGACGGGGAGCGGTAGTCTGTGCAGGTGGTGCGAACAACAAAAGGGATGCATCTCGACAACGGACCTACGGCTGGAGAATGCCATGATGTTAGTGGAACGCAAGGCGTAATAGGAAAAAGTAGGTTCGTACATAAGTTATCTCCTCGTCGGTTCGGCGCACGGATGATTGACAGCTAGTACTACGACGCCATGCAGATTCAGTAGGGTAAGCATAGTGCCCCCACTAGGTGGCTCATGTATGCACTGTAATCTATGGAACCGCCGCAGCTTAGGTTGTACACTATTTTTTGGCATGCTTCAGGATGATCTTCATAGTCTTCTGCAAGGCCGGTGGCGTCTCCAGACTACTGATGGAGGCCTCTGACGCGCTTGCGATGCGCTGTGCCCGTTCTAACTGAAGTGACATATGAAACAGGTTCAGTAACGAGCAATATGAATTTCTTAAATAGAACGATAAGATTTGAACTCTCTTACGCTGTCATGCCACCGCGAAGCGCTATGGGGATTGATGGAGCATTCCAGACGTTCCTCGTGCATAATGTGCTCGGGGCGATCTGGTGGAGGAATAGTCAGTCTGTTGTTTGAACGGGGTACATACCACTCCAGGTACTCGTCGTATGTCTGGACGTCGTACAGACGATACTCTATGACGACATCGATGTGTGCCCTTTCTATCCATGCCATCGTCCACTGCTACTACATTGGCCGCCAGTCCGTACCGTGCCGACCAGCCCTTGATTGCCTGCATTTCCAGAATCATCAATGTTACATAGCAAGACATAGAAAGTGTACACAATAGTCAGATGGAGTTTGACTCACTGGTGCACGGCATGTGATCGGAACCTGCCATCTAGAGGGGGCATAACCTGGTGCAAACCCAACTGTCGCGTTACAGTTATGGCGCGTAAGCCTTCACCATGTACGAGAAAGCCAGATGGTGTTTCGTCATCCATAGCTCCCCATCATCCAGGCAATGCAAGGATAGCCCGTACGGTGATACACGATGCACGAAATCTACCACCTAGGGAGTCCATATGACATCACTGTCATGCAATGACACGAACTCGTTGTGCCACAATAAGTAGCACCTCGACGGTTTGCCCTTCGCCCATCGCAGACGGGTAGCAGTCCACCGGATGCCCATAGTGGTCCATTATCAGGTCGACGAACTCACTGAATGGGTGCACTAGCATCACTATTGTCAGACGTCCAACAGGGAAGTGCACCCAACTCCACAGCTGCAGGAGCATGTAGCAGATGGCCAGATTGGGGAGTATCAGCAGTGGCACGCTGGCAAGCGTCACATAACTTGATACATGGCACACAGAACTACTAATCCTAGCTGTATCGAGGCATCATCCCGAACTCTGCGTCCACCAAAGACTCAGTGTGGCCGATGAATTCGGCGTTGCAAATATCGCCGTGTGTGGCTGGAAACATGCTCCAACCAAAGAGCTAGATAAGGAACGCGATGAGGTGTGTCCTAACGACCTCCGGCGGTGCAACCTGTGAGTACACACTGAAATTGTTAAGTCACGTGCGGGGATGCCATGTGCACTCTCCGGGATAGGCCGGACGAACCGGTCCGCCAGCCTCTCCTTCTAGTCAGCTGGTGCAAGGGCTGGAACAAGTGCCATCGATGGTGAACTCGTGCCTAGTGGAGACCAGTCTCGCAAAGAGCAACAAGCCCGTGACCCACAGGGTTGGGACGTAGCGCTCATCCAGCTTCCACGGATCCCTCCCCCCACAGCGTGAATGGCAAAGGGCCAGCCGTGTCACCTATCATCCATGTGTGGTAATGGTGTTTCTCATCGTACGAGTGTTCCAGAAGCTCCGGTAGAGCCATACCTACCAATACATAGGACAAACAAAATATTAGTGCGAATATTAATAATTACTTTATAATACAAACTACATTAATTATGACTAACTAAATGATAGTAATTATGACTACGACTACGGGAATAATATTGAAAGCATGCTATAAAAAATTTGTCTTTCGGGAGAACTAATCAGTACTGCTGCGTCCTCAATGACTTATGCACTGCCTTCTTCAAATAATTAGCTATGCACTATTAGTTTTGAGAGTACCTTGCAACAAATAGGACAGACGAAATATTAGTGTGAAGATTCATAATGACAGCAATATACTACAAGTTAGTGATTACATGCGTGCGTGTAACTACATATGTGATCGTGCAAAAATAGCACACCCGCAAGTGCACGTGTTGCCACTGAAATAGCGGCGAGTGTCATGTTCTCCACAGGGACTAGACTGAGGCTACCAGTGCTCAACTAAAGCTAGGTCAAACGAAACGGGGGAACAAACTAAACCTAAAACGACTACCAAAGCAGCCGAACGAACAAACTACCGAACAAACGCTAGATCTCACGGACGAACCTACGAAAGAACTAACAAACGCACGAACAAAGGACGACGGGACGAACGACCGTACGAATGGACATCGTACGACCGAACGAACGACACGTATACCGATCGACGATCTAACTAACTATCGACCGTGAGACAGAAAGAGAGAGTCGACAAGCACTAAGGGAGTCTAGAAGCAAAGAGGGAGTCGAGAGAGAACAAGGAGAGGATACAGTCGACAGCTAACTAGATGATGACGACGGGACAACACAAGTGACTACGACAAACGCACGCGCGATTTAACTACCGACCGACCGCGAGATAGAAGATAAGAGAAAGGTCGAGAAGCAATGGAGAGTCGAGACAGCACAAGGAGAGGAAACGAGGGAGTCTAGAAGCAAGGGGGCGTGAAGACAGCAAGAGGAGAGGTCGCTGGCTAGCTAATCCGCGCAGGACAACACAAAGACAAACACAGATGCTAATTAATAATTGACAACTACACTAAACACACACAGGACAGAGCCTACACTAGCACTGATCACAAATACACACATCACAATAACATCAACCACAGATTAACATATCATAATCCACAGATCACAAGTTAACATCCACAGATATCACAAACTACTCCACATCACAGTATTCAATTTGCAGTAAATTTGAGCAATAAATTGTAATACCCCAATTATGCATAATGGAAAATGATAGCATTTAAGAGCGTAGTTTGCCGTCAGACCCATCAACCTGTTTGGAGCGTCGATTTAGTATCGCGCGCAGAGGTTCCCAGACCATCCCAGGACGGTCGGCACCGTCTAGAGAGCCGTATAATTAGCGCTCTCAGAGGTTCCCGGACCGCCTAGGAATAGTCGGCACCGTCTCGCGACGTGGGTATTCATCATCCGGCAAAGTCTAACCTTACCTTTTACCGACTTACCGCTACAGTAGAGACCCCTAGACCAAAAAGCCCTTAGGGCCATAGCCAGCCTAGGCAAAAAGGGGAGGGGTAGAAGCGACATTTCGCATTGAGTGTGATAGCCATGCCTCTTAAGTGGACAAGACAACACACAGCCACTGCACCACTCCACTTTTCTGCCACAGGCTCAAGAACAAAGCCAACCGAAGCACACCCCTCCACTGCCAAGGCCGAAAGCCCCAAACCACAAGCAAACCGCACCACAACAGGGAGAAGGCAAGGAGGAGAAGATGGAGCCGAAGGAGGAGGAGCAAAGGGGCGGCCGGCCGTGACGGCAGGAGGCGGAACCACCTGAACCTCGACCCCATCCACGCCATTCCTTTTCCTTCTAGCTCGGCAATCAAGTAAGCTCGCCATAGCACACAGCATGTGAAAGGTAAAATGCGTAGAGGGTAGAGCAAACCGACGAGTAGTAGCAGTGGCGCTGTAGGGGAGTGGCGGAGGAGGCGGGAGGCGGCCGTTGGCCGTGCCGGCCGGGCGGTGGGGCCCAACGCTCCATCACCACGCGCGCAGGAGGGAGGCGACGAGCTCGGGGCCGGCGTGCCGAGCCCGCCGTGCGCCGTCGCGCCGCTCGGGGAGAAGCCGGGTGCGGTCGGCTGCGCGCTAGAGAGAGAGAGGACGGGGAGAGAGAAGGAGAAGGTAGGAGAGGAGGCGGTGTAGAGGAGGAGCCGGCGGCGGCCCGGCGGCCCGTGCACCCACGCGCCGCCGCGTCGCCCAGGGGGGCCCGGCCGGTCGGCTACGCGCGCAAGGAAGGGGGAGCCGAGGAGGCGGAGTAGTAGGCCGGCGGAGGGAGCCGTGGCCGGGAGCGGCGGCGCCGGCAGGCCCCCGCGCGGCCGTGCGCATCCGCGCCGCCGGAGGTTGCCCGCACGCGAGGAAATGAGAGGGAGTGGGGGAGGAGAGGAAAGTAGAGGGGGAGGCGGCGGGAGGGGCCGCTGGCGGTGAGGGGGGTCGCCGGCCGGCCTTGCGCGCCGCCGCGCCGCCCCTGTTGAGGCCGGTTCGGCCGAAAGGATGGGGGGAGAGAGAGAGACCGTGGGAGAGGGAGGTAAGGCCAGTCGGCCGAACCGGTTGGGAAAAAAAAGGGAAGAAAGAAATAAGAAAAGGAAAGGAAGGAAAAGGAAAGAAAGAAGAAAAGAAAATAGGGAAAGAGAAGGAAAAAAAAAGAGGAAGAAAAGAAAAGAGGAGAAAAAGAAAGAGAGAGAGAAAAAGGGGGGTTCAGCACCTGCGCGACAGGTCCCTCTAAACTCGTGCGATTACACCCGAGGTCGGGATACGAGCTTAGGGATGTTGTTCTCCGTTGAAGCTTTGGTTTCTGTTTTGCCGTTAAGGTGGATTTATTGCTTGCCCAGGTGGAGGCCCCGAGTCGACGCCGTCCGCACGTCGTTCCGCTCCGCTTGGTTAACAGGCAAGTGCATGGTAGAGCGGTAGACCTGAGTTTATGAATATGCAATGCTTACTTGTTGTGAAAATGTTTATATGGAAATGCGATGATTACGTGATATCTATGTGGAAATGTGATGTTTACATGACATAAAGTTGCATGGTAAAAGATGGTGATGATAATGGAATAAGGTGGGCAAGGGTGCTTGCCTGCTAATGATGTTAACGATGAGCATGACTATGACAATAGAACATGCATTTGCATTATGTGCACTCAAGAGTGAGGGCGGTGAGAAAGTCCCTAGCTACGAGTAAAGCTAGCGGACTAATCCGGAGTGCTCTTGAGTAAGACCTACTTCGGTAGGCCTCCACGGGAGTGGAGGGGTTCCCGTGCCAAGGTGGGCGGGCCCAGATGATGGGTGAACATCGACAGGTGTTCACTCGGCAATACCGGTATTCGCATTATGATGAGCAAAAGTGCATGTAGAGCAGAGATGCATTGCATTGCATTGCATTCATGATTTGGCAATGTGGAGCATGAAATGCATGTGAAGTATGTACGATCAATGTGGGGACTTGAGAATGGTGGCACGAGCATGGCTATGTATGCAGAGTGTGATGGTTGGGTTAAATTGTTTTCATGTTGTGTTAATGTTTATCGTTCTATTATGTACTTGCTGAGTCTTTGGGCTCACCCTTGCTTTGTTTGTTTTTTTAGGTGTTCGTTGAGGACGCCATGTTCGGGGCGGGAGTAGCACATGAATAATCTTCACTAACTAGCAGCACTCCCTGTATCCCCTATTGTCAGTTTAATTTAGTCTCGGCTAGACTGCTAGAGTAAGGGTTAGTAGGAAAATTTATGATGTACCTATTCACTGCTACCTAAAATGAATTAGCAGATGTTTTAAACTTGATATTGTATTGCAATGATGGTAGCACTCTAGGCCCAAGGGATGGGCGGGGTGTTACAGTTGGTATCAGAGCGGGCGTTAGGTCCGTGGTAAAGAAATTTGACAATCTAGGTTAGTTATTCAACTAAAATTTGACTTAGGCCTAATAATTAAATTAAAATTTGACACACTGGTGCACCATAGGTTGGGAAATGGGTCTTACATTGTACTTACGCTTTCGTAGCCTTGATGTTGTTCTGTGTTGTTGAAATGGATGTTGTGGGCTAGCTGTGTGATTGGTTATCTGTCTTGAACAGAGATGCCGAGAGCTAGAGGATGTGGACGTGTGCACAGTAGGATGGGATTGGGTCAAGCATTGCATTTTCGCTTCTGTTAGTCATGTTGTTGATTTGCAATGCTTGATGTTGATGCTTGTGAGTTGATAGCAAGCATTTGAACTTGTTATTTGTGTGTCCTACGGGACTTTGCCGTGATTGTGTCGTGTACCGATACAATAGAGACTGAGACCGTGGCCACTGGAGAGGCCTGGTCATGTTGCCAATCGTGGCATTGAGGTAGTGATGTTTGTTTCAGTTTCGGGAAGTTGGTTCCCTTTGGTTAGCAACTCGTTGAGTTGTTTTGTTAATACCTGATAGTGGGGAGTGTACCATGCAAGTCTAGGTTTCAGGAGAATTTTGATTATATGAATGATTGGAGTAACTTGCATGATGAGACCTATATGTATTTTTTTAGAGAAGGCAATATCCAATAGTGGTTGAAGTGTTGGATTAGGCGTATGTGGAATATGATGGTTAAAGTAACCAGTTGGTAGGACATGGTATTCTAAATTGTGAGAACCTAGGAGAGTAATTAATTTTAGTTATGGTGGTGGGATCAAAGTTGATCTGAATCCAATGGGGGTTTAGTAGTTACATGAGAAGTAGCGGCATAAGGCAGATCCATTCTGTTTAATAGTTGGATTTTAATTATTGGTGAACCAGTTGTTGATTATAGTTGCTTAGACTGTTGAGCCACATTGAATGACTAGTATCATGATGGTCCCAATTGACTAGCCCAATCGTGCAATCTAGACATGCTAAGAAGTGTGCTAATTTATTATTTTGGTGGAAAATCTTACATCTGGAGTTACCCTTTCAATTGATAATAGGCAAAGGATTATAAAGCCAAGTCCACTAATCTCGCGCCATGATTGATTATTATAATCATGACCAATGTTTTGGAAGATTCTAATAGTTGTAATGTTAGAACTCTATTGAGGTTAGTTGGGAGAATAAGAATGAGGATCTTAATGTCGAATAAATCTTCCAGCTAAATTAAATGGAGATGAATTGTTGTAGAGTTGAGTGAGACTCAAATCCTGAGAGATGAAGCTAATGTTGTTCTAGTGAAGATTTGATGGCAATATGTAAGCATGAGTTAGTGAAGTTGCCACTGCATTTTGTAGGGAATCATGTGCACGCCTACGGAAGTAGAACAGACGGATTCTATGCTTAAAAGCAATTGTGGTTTATGAAAGTACTTTCGATGTGTGCTAAAATTCGGGTGATTGATCATCTTTAAAGTTGAGTTGGCAGAGAACAGTTAGCGCCTTGGAAATTAGGTGCTCATGGGATTATTTATTGATAGTGGATCTCCTGATCAAAGAGCCTTGACCACATCTTGTGGTATGCGCGCTTGATAGACGTTATGATTGTGTTTGTTGTGATGCGATGCTATGGCCAGCGGGAATGGTTCTCCTATCTAGGCGTTGCATCATTAAAGAGTGAATCCTGTGTTGGGGGAGTTTTGTAGTTGTTTTGGGGGAGTGAGTGATGGACTCATTCTAAAGTTCTGTCTTGTTGGAGAATGAAAGTTGTTGGGATTTCGTCCTGTTTTTGGATGTTTAAAATTGGTAGACTTCTTAACTTTGGAGGGTTATTGAAGGACTGGAATCCCTTGCTCTCAAAACGAGTGTTAAATTCATAACATGAAGCTCTATTAGGCCAAATCTATAGAGAGATGGTTGATATGTTGGTAATAGGGCGATAATAAAGATTTGTGTGGCTGATAAAGTTCTGAGTTGATCTTAGGCCATGATCCTGGTGGTAAATTGATTAGGGATAAAATTGGCCTTAAAGGTGAAACCGATGGTCGATTGTGTCTCCGCAACTAGTAGTGTCTATGGGAAATAAAGGTGACAGATGTCATATTTAAGCTGGTAAAGCATGGGTAGCGATGAGAGTAGGAGGTTTTGGTGAAAGAGCTTCCCTGACTTATGTTTTGAGGTAATCATCGCTAGGTGTTAATGTTTTAGATTACTTGATTCCAATAACATAGATCGAGGATGATACTAATATCGGAGTTATTGGAGGAGTATTGGGAACCTTGGTTTATGGGCCTTATATTTGTTGACAGCCAGTAGAGGCTAAAAGATTGAGGTAAAGTTAAAGTAGAGCTATTGGAAGATTTAGTTATTTGATGTCAAATGAGATCATAATGTATCTTACCATGTTCGGTGGATGTGAGAAGTTGGGAGTTGGTGTGTGATTTGTTTCATCCACCGTGTCTGGTGACCATTATTTAAAGAAGTAGTCAAGGGTGTAATCCATTACATGGGTAATTGGAATGTTTTGACATGTCGAAACATGGGAACCTATTGTTCGTGCTAAGAAAGTTAGTGAGAACTATCTTTGTGAGTGTAGTCACATGGATGAGTGATCGATACTGTTTTAAGGGTCATGAAGTAAAATATCTCTCGTGTTATCGACTGAAATGATTGATCGATAGTTAAAGGATTATTTTGGGTTCCCTTGATTTGGGAATTCATTCAGGGCCACTTTGAGGGATAGTGGATTTAAGTGAATAGCTGCGGTATTCCCGCATTTTACTTGTGGTCTATGTGGTTTTTGGATAAGGCGTTATCCTTATGCCTAAAAGAATATGCTTTCTTTTCTTGGAAAAGAAAAGACTGATTTGGGGAATAGAAATGCCGCATGGTATATGCGGCATAAAGTTGGTTGTTAGGATGAGGATTGGTTTCCTGTCCGGTTTTCACCCTGAGTGGATTTATTGTGATGGAATAGTTTCCCGAGAGGAAACAAATTTCCTTCTGATTTGAGAGAAGGGTTGATGTTTGTGGATGAATGAGTTGATTCAATGAATGTTGCGTGATACTTCTCTTGTAAAAGAGAAGAGCACTCCTTGTTGCAAATAAGAGTGGCCTTGACTCTTTGTGCAAGCAATGAGAGTGTTTTTTCCTGAAAGATTGGAGGTTTTCTTATGCCGAGGCATGAGAATTGAGTCTATGCATGGAGTGCACAATGTGTTTCATGTGCTAATGTTGAGAAAGTACTGGAGAGATCCAGAGCATGAGATGGTGTTAGAATTGGTGTCCGTAAAGTAAGACCTCACCTTCGAGTCCCGTCCAGTTCGTATTCTGGAGGAATCAGAGAAGGTGTTGAGGCATAAAAACGATAACGTATGTTAAAGTGCTTTGGGCACATCAGATTGAGCGAGATGCGACATGGGAGTTGGAGTCTCGCATGCGCGAGAAGTACCCGGACTTGTTCTCCATGGGTACGAGTTAATGTTATGTCATGTGCAGTTTTTTATATTTTGTTCATTCGTGTAGATTGTTGAATGCCAGAATTCGGGGTCGAATTCTGTTAAGGGGGGTAGAATGTAATACCCCAATTATGCATAATGGAAAATGATAGCATTTAAGAGCGTAGTTTGCCGTCAGACCCATCGACCTGTTTGGAGCGTCGATTTAGTATCGCGCGCAGAGGTTCCCAGACCATCCCAGGACGGTCGGCACCGTCTAGAGAGCCGTATAATTAGCGCTCTCAGAGGTTCCCGGACCGCCTAGGAATAGTCGGCACCGTCTCGCGACGTGGGTATTCATCATCCGGCAAAGTCTAACCTTACCTTTTACCGACTTACCGCTGCAGTAGAGACCCCTAGACCAAAAAGCCCTTAGGGCCATAGCCAGCCTAGGCAAAAAGGGGAGGGGTAGAAGCGACATTTCGCATTGAGTGTGATAGCCATGCCTCTTAAGTGGACAAGACAACACACAGCCACTGCACCACTCCACTTTTCTGCCACAGGCTCAAGAACAAAGCCAACCGAAGCACACCCCTCCACTGCCAAGGCCGAAAGCCCCAAACCACAAGCAAACCGCACCACAGCAGGGAGAAGGCAAGGAGGAGAAGATGGAGCCGAAGGAGGAGGAGCAAAGGGGCGGCCGGCCGTGACGGCAGGAGGCGGAACCACCTGAACCTCGACCCCATCCACGCCATTCCTTTTCCTTCTAGCTCGGCAATCAAGTAAGCTCACCATAGCACACAGCATGTGAAAGGTAAAATGCGTAGAGGGTAGAGCAAACCGACGAGTAGTAGCAGTGGCGCTGTAGGGGAGTGGCGGAGGAGGCGGGAGGCGGCCGTTGGCCGTGCCGGCCGGGCGGTGGGGCCCAACGCTCCATCACCACGCGCGCAGGAGGGAGGCGACGAGCTCGGGGCCGGCGTGCCGAGCCCGCCGTGCGCCGTCGCGCCGCTCGGGGAGAAGCCGGGTGCGGTCGGCTGCGCGCTAGAGAGAGAGGACGGGGAGAGAGAAGGAGAAGGTAGGAGAGGAGGCGGTGTAGAGGAGGAGCCGGCGGCGGCCCGGCGGCCCGTGCACCCACGCGCCGCCGCGTCGCCCAGGGGGGCCCGGCCGGTCGGCTACGCGCGCAAGGAAGGGGGAGCCGAGGAGGCGGAGTAGTAGGCCGGCGGAGGGAGCCGTGGCCGGGAGCGGCGGCGCCGGCAGGCCCCCGCGCGGCCGTGCGCATCCGCGCCGCCGGAGGTTGCCCGCATGCGAGGAAATGAGAGGGAGTGGGGGAGGAGAGGAAAGTAGAGGGGGAGGCGGCGGGAGGGGCCGCTGGCGGTGAGGGGGGTCGCCGGCCGGCCTTGCGCGCCGCCGCGCCGCCCCTGTTGAGGCCGGTTCGGCCGAAAGGATGGGGGGAGAGAGAGAGACCGTGGGAGAGGGAGGTAAGGCCAGTCGGCCGAACCGGTTGGGAAAAAAAGGGAAGAAAGAAATAAGAAAAGGAAAAGAAGGAAAAGGAAAGAAAGAAGAAAAGAAAATAGGGAAAGAGAAGGAAAAAAAAAGAGGAAGAAAAGAAAAGAGGAGAAAAAGAAAGAGAGAGAGAAAAAGGGGGGTTCAGCACCTGCGCGACAGGTCCCTCTAAACTCGTGCGATTACACCCGAGGTCGGGATACGAGCTTAGGGATGTTGTTCTCCGTTGAAGCTTTGGTTTCTGTTTTGCCGTTAAGGTGGATTTATTGCTTGCCCAGGTGGAGGCCCCGAGTCGACGCCGTCCGCACGTCGTTCCGCTCCGCTTGGTTAACAGGCAAGTGCATGGTAGAGCGGTAGACCTGAGTTTATGAATATGCAATGCTTACTTGTTGTGAAAATGTTTATATGGAAATGCGATGATTACGTGATATCTATGTGGAAATGTGATGTTTACATGACATAAAGTTGCATGGTAAAAGATGGTGATGATAATGGAATAAGGTGGGCAAGGGTGCTTGCCTGCTAATGATGTTAACGATGAGCATGACTATGACAATAGAACATGCATTTGCATTATGTGCACTCAAGAGTGAGGGCGGTGAGAAAGTCCCTAGCTACGAGTAAAGCTAGCGGACTAATCCGGAGTGCTCTTGAGTAAGACCTACTTCGGTAGGCCTCCACGGGAGTGGAGGGGTTCCCGTGCCAAGGTGGGCGGGCCCAGATGATGGGTGAACATCGACGGGTGTTCACTCGGCAATACCGGTATTCGCATTATGATGAGCAAAAGTGCATGTAGAGCAGAGATGCATTGCATTGCATTGCATTCATGATTTGGCAATGTGGAGCATGAAATGCATGTGAAGTATGTACGATCAATGTGGGGACTTGAGAATGGTGGCACGAGCATGGCTATGTATGCAGAGTGTGATGGTTGGGTTAAATTGTTTTCATGTTGTGTTAATGTTTATCGTTCTATTATGTACTTGCTGAGTCTTTGGGCTCACCCTTGCTTTGTTTGTTTTTTTAGGTGTTCGTTGAGGACGCCATGTTCGGGGCGGGAGTAGCACATGAATAATCTTCACTAACTAGCAGCACTCCCTGTATCCCCTATTGTCAGTTTAATTTAGTCTCGGCTAGACTGCTAGAGTAAGGGTTAGTAGGAAAATTTATGATGTACCTATTCACTGCTACCTAAAATGAATTAGCAGATGTTTTAAACTTGATATTGTATTGCAATGATGGTAGCACTCTAGGCCCAAGGGATGGGCGGGGTGTTACATAAATGAAGAACTAAGAGAGAGGGAAGAGAATTAGAGCTAGACCGGGGGGGAAGTAGGTGAAGCAGACAGGAGGCCGATGAAGATGTCGCCGGAGTGGTGGCGGTGAAGTGGATGCAGGCGGCGGCGCTCGATGTAGAGGAAGGAGCTGGAGACGGGGAAGATGAAGACGCCGTTGGTGTCGGTGCGGTGGTGGCCGTAGAGCGGCGACTGGAGAAGACGGAGAAGCTTGGTGGAGAGGTCGCCGGCTAGTCGGTGAGAAGCGGCGAGGAGAGGTGTGGAGGCAGGAGAAGTGGCGCGCCAGAGGGAGATCAAGGCGGCGGCCGGTGGCGCACAGGTGGAGAAGAGAGGCTGGCGGCGCAAGGAGCTAGAGAATAGAGGAGGGAGAGCAGGCGGCGTGGCGAGATGGGAGGCGGAGAAGGCGGAGAAGGATCTGGAGATGGGGAGCTGTGGTTGGCCGGTGAGGGGAGGTGGCGCACGGGAAGAGGCGGCGCCTTGTGGAGGAGTAGAGGGTGGAGAAGGCAAGAAGGGGAAGAAGATGGCGGCTAGTGGAAAAGGGAGACGGCCGACAGAAGTGAAGATGGTGGCGCACCGGCGAAGGGAGGTGATTTAGGGGAGAAACAGCGGCCAAGATGGGAGGCGCTGATGGAGGATGCGGCGGTGAAGAAGTGGCGGGTGGCGGCGCCGATATGGGGCAAGAGGAGACGCGGCGAGTGGGGAAAGGAGTGGAGAAGGAAAGCACAGTGGAGGTGTTGGTGGCGCGGTGGCGAGCCGGCCTGGCCTCACCGCCGGCCGGAGCTAGAGAAGGGAGGAGGGAAGCAAAATGGGGTTAGGGAAGAAGAAGTGCCAGGCTCGATCCATTCCAGGCGGCGGCGGCTAGGGTTTAAGACCGGGTGGGGATTTGGCTGTTTTGCAATTTAGTCCTCCCACTTTTCAGGAATTGCAATCAAGTCCTTTTCCATTGTAATTTCTTCTGATTTAGACCTCCGGAACTCCGTTTTCATCGCGGTTTGATCCTACGCATTCGTGACGATGCGCACATCTGTATGGAGCAGTTCCGGAAAGCCAAATTTGTCGTTTATGCGCCTCGTTCGCGCCGGCCTGCGGAAAAGCACAAACAAAATGTAAAATGGTCCAAATTGAGCAATTAATTATAGAAAAGCGTGTAAATGATGATAAATGATCCCAAAATGTGAACAATAATGGGGTAAAATGATGGCAAAATATGTGCAAATATGACACATGTCAATATGAATACTTGACTATTTATCGATAATTTGATTACTCATCTAAAAAAATGATGAGCCATTCATTATCGTCGCCCTTAGCACTAACTCATTACGTACCCCGAACTAACAAATTATGGTACTGTATGTACACAAAATAGTACAACCTATGTCTAAATTACTACGACATACTTCATAATACAAACTACATTAATCACGACTAACTAAATAACACTAATTGACTGCGATTATGGGGATAACGTCGAAAGCATACGATAAAAAATTACCTGTCTTTCCAGAGAAGAAATTAGCATTGCCAATTTTAAGCTGCGCACTGGCTTCTTGAACTAATGAGCTACGCACTCTCAATTTTCAGCAACGACCACAATAATGACCGTCTGCGATGAGTGACTGGGAAGAGCAACGATGAACTGCTAGAGGTGCATATTCATGCCCGAGTGAAAGATGAACCCGGTGCACTCACCCTGTACATTGAGGGCTCATTATCATGAGTAGCGCTTCGGGTGAGGGGGACGGCATCGTAACAAGGACAAATGTGCAAATGATGGAGCGGTGAGGGGGGATGACACTGAAATAATGACATTAGTGCGAACGAGCGAGCGCACGAGAGGGGCACATATAGAGAGAGTGAAAATTATATGAACCAGATAGCAGCAAATAATATATACCACGATTGACCGACACATGCCACTTCAAAGCATGTGTGACGATGGTTAAATTCATGATTAAGTTAGCCCGAATAAACATGGTAAATTCAAATAACATAAAATTCCCAAAAAATTACATAATAACTACTACTATATCGGGAGGCTTCACATAAAATTTTGTTATTTTTAGAGCCTATTTGCTATATGTAAAAACTCATAAAAATATCAAAATTGTATAAATTTTTTAGCAACATTCGCAATGGATAAAGTTATCCAAAAATTACATTTGTGAGACACGTTATGTCAGGAGGTTATACATAAATTTTTGTAATTTTTTGAGCTCATTTGACATACCACATTCTTACGCTGGCTGTTCCCTCCTCTGGAACAGTATATCATATCCATGTAGTAGATATTCAATCGATTTGAACAGGTACTAAACTAGGTTTGACAAGTCAACGCTTGTGGTTGGGCGATCACCATGTTCTTTACTCAGCATAAGGGTCTAGTCCTTATATTTTCACTAAGGCAACATCCACCCACAAACTCATATTTCAGTGCACACTGTACGATCACCATTCCATTCCAAGCCTCCACCCTAGGATAAGGTCATGGGATCCGGCCGTCCCATGGCTCCCGCGATCTTTCCTTATACTAGAGCCACTTTTAAAATTTTATCAACGAAATGCCAAGACTCTCAGTAGTGAAAATTTTGTTGAGTTCCTAAACTACCATGATTACATTAATAATACATTTAATATTACTAAGTCTTGTCAAGGTGAATATGGCCATCAAATTAAACAGGGCTTTTTCAAGTGGTAGGACATTAGCTAATATCATGTCATTCTAAGCATTTATTGTACAAGAAATAATAGTGCGTAAATAACATAATGAAAATACTGATAAATAATAATTAATAAAATGTAGGTTCAATGTGATCAAAAACATGTGACTTGCCTTGCGGATTAATGTATTCTACAATTTCGTATTCTTCTGATTTTTGTGCTTGATTTTGAGCTTCTCCTTCTTGAACTGGCTGACCTTCAATGTCGTGTGCTAGTGTAAAGCAAAGGAAAATAATTCAATTCCATGCTCGAAGAGTTGAGCTAGGAATAAAGAAATGAAATAAAGAAATAAAATCCAAGAAAAAACCAAATAAAATAGATTTTGGGTTTATAGGTGTCTAATATGGGGAGACGGAGCCGAGGGATGGATCGGCGAGCTCAAAATGGTCGAAATGGGTATACATATGCATTTTCTAGTTTGGTGAACAGTAACGGGTCTAGGACTATTCACTGCGGGTTTTTACTATTCATCATGGGTTTAGACACTGTTTACTAATGGGTTTGACTATCGGGTCAAAGAGCTAACGGGTTAGATGAACAGTAACTACCCGCTAGTGTTCATCTTGAACCTCTCGCGCATGCAGGGGAACCCGAAAACAGTGCAAAATGACGATGGCTTTAGGAGGTGCTCTAGAGGTTTGCAACGGAATCTAGTACCACAGATGGACTCCTGGGGCCTAAAGGGTTCCATTTTTGGGGTCGGCAAGGGCAGAGGAGGCGGCGTTTGTTGGCGGCAAGATCTTTCCTCTGCTAGACGTTTTGAATGGCAATGGTGAGTTTCAAGGGTTAAGGGGGTCAAAGTGTTGGTGTTTGAGCATCCCTAAGGTTATGGGAGCAAGCAATTGAAACGAAATCAACTGGATACAAAGAATTTGAAATCGGGCTCGCTTGGGTGGTCGATGACGACAATGGCGAAGTGACGTCCGACAAGGGGAAATCGGGGTGTATAGAGCTACCTGGATGTTAATGGAACCCAATAGAGAGGCTAGGTGCCTTTTATAGTGGGCTTAAGGCGATTGGCTACAGGGCAGGATCCACTCGGGTCTTGGCACGTGGAACAAGCAAGAAGGCGCGAGAAAACTCAAGTGGCAGCAGCGTGATGATCTTTGCTTTGCCTCGGACTTCGCATTGCAGCAGTCAAATGGCAGTTGGGTGCGGCTTGTCGACTATGAGACAGCTGTCGGCGCTTTGCTGATCAAGGGGAGCTGGCAAGGGTGGCTAGAGGATGTGTACGGTAGCCTGCTAGGTTGTAGTGGTGAGGAAGCATCGAGAAGGCGCGGTAGAGCTCGAGCGGCGGCAAAGCCAAAGGCGTCGGCGGGATTTTTCGAGTGATGAATAGTGATCACGCAAATTGATTCAATGGTGGTGATGCAGCAGGGGTTCTAGGGCTTGAATGGTGAGATTTGAGTGTAGCATTTGGCTAAGATTCACTAGGAATCAAATTCAATCAAGAATTCAAATTCTTTTCAAATTTTAGTTTCGTTTCAGTTTGCATGTCGCCGCGCGCGCGCCCACGGCTGCCAAGCCGATCGAGCGGGTCATGAGCCAGCGCTGCTGTGTGCGCGTGTGTTCCGTCCGGCGCGCTTGATCGGACCGCGTCCGCCGCGTACTGGTTTCGGCCGGCCGGTTCCTTACCCTTGATTGCCCCCAGGCCCCGTCGATCGTTCAATTTACCCGCGCCATTGCCAGCCGACTTCCACGGTTCCGCCCAAGCGCGCCGGCTGCTCATGCTTCATCCCGCCATCCGCTCCTCCCGCAGTGTGGCCGGCCGTCCGCGGGGTCCCCGGCGCTCCTCTCCGGCGGCTCGCGCGCACGGCGCACTAAACTATTTTTTTTCTTCCTGTTCTAGGCGCAGTGTAAGATACGGAGAAACCATATACCTTTGATTTGATGTACTAGCTAGTCCAGTGTAAAATTGTACTACTAAGTGTTAGTATAACCTTTTGCCGTATTGAACACGTGACCATGTTTGTTTCGGAGTCTGTTTCAGGTTGCTTTCGGAGTCTATTTCAGAATGCTTTTAGGAGTTTGATTAGGAGTTTGGATTAGGATTCGTTCTCCGTTTTTCTTTCAGCTACTGTCTTTGTATTTGCATATAAATGAAGAGAACCAGGTGCGGCTAATAGCAGCGCAACACAACAAGAAACTTTGTGTTCTTCATCTGTTTCTACTGCCTCAACCCCGTGAGAGTTCGTGAGCGTGAGGATCGTGATTTTGTCTCTTTGTCAACATTTGGTATCAGAGCAAGGCTATTCGATTCCTGCACAATGTCGGCTCCAGCAAGCGATGGTGACCGGAGTATGTCGCCGCACCGTGGAGGCCGAGGGCGGCGCTTAGCCTCGCCGATCGTCCCTCATCGTGGTCGCACTCGTGGCCACGACATGGTGATCCAGAAGACGGTGCGGGAGGTTGGAGGCGCGTCCTATCCGATGCTCACACGCGACAATTACACGGATTGGTCGCTCGTAATGAAGGTGATGCTCCAAGCGAGGGGCTTGTGGGACGCCGTCGAGTATGACGACGCCGATCTACAGGAGGATCGTGCGGCGCTCGAGGCGCTCCACAAGGCAGTCCCGCAGGAGATGATTCGCATGCTCGTCATCAAGTGATCGGCCAAGGAAGCATGGGACTACGTCAAGTCCATGCGAATTGGCTCCGATCATGTCCGCAAGTCGAAGCTCCAGAAGCTGCGCACCGAGTTCGAGACGCTCGCATTCAAGGAAGGCGAAGATCCAGAGGATTTTGCGCTTCGCTTGAGCTACTTGGTCGGCCAGCTTTTGGAGTACGGCGCACCCGTCGACGAGCAGAAGGCCATCGAAAAGTACCTACGCGTCGCCCCGCCCCGGTTTGGTCATGTCATCTACACCATGGAAACAATGCTCGATCTCTCCCAGCTGTCCATTGAAGAGGTCACCGGGCGTCTGAAAAGCGCCGATGATCGTTGCATCCCGCAACCAGCGCCATCGACTACTACCTTGGAAGCTAAACTCTTGCTGATCGAGGAGGAATGGATGGCTCGCATCAAGGAGAAGAAGAGCGGCGAGAGATCATCGAGCAGGCCTGGTGGTAGCGGCCATCGCCGTGGCAAGGGTAACCGGTGCCACGATGCTGGGCGTGACGGGCGCAAACCAGGGCGCGAGCGCAACGTCAGTCGTGATAAGTGTCGTAACTGCGGCAAGATTGGCCACTGGGCCAAGGATTGCCGACAGCCACAATGCGAGCAGGTCCATCTCACCCGGGAGGATGATGAGGATCAGACGCTGCTCATGGCGCAGGTGTGCGCCCTCACTGACGACGTCGAGCAGATACTGCCAAGCTTCGTCAAGCTCGACGAAACGCACGCCCAGGTGAATCTGGGGTGCGATGGAGAACAACGGAACGACGTGTGGTACCTGAACACTGGGGCCAGTAACCACATGACTGGTTATGACAAGCTCTTCATGGAATTGGACACGGACGTCATCAGATCGGTGAACTTTGGTGATGGCTCTGTGGTCAACATCCGCGGGCGCGGCACAGTGCTGTTCACTTGCCAGAACGGTGAACACCGGGCGATCAGCAACGTCTACTACATTCCCAGGCTCAAGAACAATATCATCAGCATCGGCCAATTCGATGAGCATGGCTGCCAGGTGCTGATCGACGGGGGAGTGCTACAGATTCGCGATCGGCAACGTCAACTGCTTGCCAAGGTAAAGCGCACCAAAAATCGCCTTTACATGCTCAACTTGAACATTGTGAGGCTGGTGTGCTTAATGGCGCGGCAAGATGATGAGGCTTGACTGTGGCATGCACGCTACGGCCACCTCAACTTCGACGCTTTGAAGAGGCTGGCGCAAGACGGGATGGTGCGCGGACTCCCGGTGATCAATCATCCCGGTGAGATCTGCGACAGCTGCCTCATTGTGAAGCAAAGGCGCGCTTCGTTTCTAGCAGCGGCCCACTACTGTGCCGAGGGGTTGGTCGACCTCGTGCACGGTGACCTATGTAGGCCCATCTCACCGGCGACTCATGTTGGCCGGCGCTACTTTCTCCTTCTCGTCGATGGTTGCAGCTGCTACATATGGCTTCGTCTCCTGACGAGCAAGGATCAAGTGCCTACCGTCATCAAGCAATTCAAGGCCAGTGTTGAGGTCGAGATCGGGCGACGTCTGCGTATTTTGCGAATTGATCGAGGGGGGAGTTTACCTCGATCGAGTTCGGGCAGTATTGCGTGGATCAGGGAGTTGTACGGCAGCTCACGGCACCATACTCGCCGCAACAGAACGGCGTCGTTGAGCGGTGCAACCAGACAATCATCGGCGTGGCGCGCTGCTTGCTCAAGGCGAAGGGGATGCCGTCTGAGTTTTGGGGGGAGGCGGTGACCACCGCCGTCTTTCTCCTGAACCGTGCACCCACCAAGAGCTTGAACGGCATGACGCCGTTTGAGGCCTGGCACGGGAGGAAACCCGACGTCTCCTTCCTGCGCACGTTCGGATGCATCGCTCACGCCAAGGTAACTCACCCAAACCTGAAGAAGCTCGATAATCACAGCGTGAAGATGGTGCTCCTCGGGTTCGAGCCGAGATCGAAGGCATATCAGTTGTTCGATCCGGTTGCGCACCGCGTCCACATCTCCCGTGACGTGGTGTTCGACGAGAAGGCCAGCTGGCATTGGGCGAATCCCGGTGAGTTGGAGAAGACGATCAGCGCTGGCACGTTCATCGTCAAGCACGTGATCATCGCTGTTCCAGTGGAGGTCCCTGCCCCAGGGGAGCAGCCGTACACACCATCACCTCACCAGGACTCGCCACCACCGGGCGCTACGGGTCACACACCTGGTGTGCGGTTCGTATCGCCCACGGTTGAGGATCTTGTCGAGCTCTATCACGACAATGACAGAGGCGCTCAACACCGGTTCAGGATGTTGCGGAACATCCTCGGTCTTGCACCCGCTGGCGCCCCGACACGGTTCTTGGAGCCAGAACTGGTCGCCCCTACTGAGTTGCACATGGTGAGTGTAGAAGAGCCGGCCACGTTTGGCGCGGCGGAACGCGACCCATCTTGGCGTCTGGCGATGCTGGAGGAGATGAAAGCTATCGAGGAGAACAACACTTGGGACCTCGTTGAGATTCCCGTCGGACATCGCGCGATCAACCTTAAGTGGGTCTTCAAGGTGAAACGAGATGAGCATGGCGCCATCACCAAACACAAGGCGCGTCTCGTGGCGAAAGGGTATGCACAACGCGAAGGGATCGACTTTGAGGAGGTCTTTTCCCCTGTCGCGCGAATAGAGTCGGTGCGGCTACTACTGGCTCTGGCGGCGCAACAAGGGTGGTCCGTGCACCACATGGACGTGAAGTTTGCGTTCCTGAACGGGGACCTTGCTGAGGAGGTCTATGTCGAACAACCGCCAGGTTTCGCCGTTGACAAGTAGGAGCACAAGGTGCTCAAGCTGCGCAAGGCGTTGTATGGGCTGCGTCAAGCCCCGCGCGCTTGGAACGCCAAGCTGGACGCCAGCCTCCAGGAGCTGGGTTTCAGCAAGTGCATGGATGAGCACACGCTGTACACGCAGCGGGCGCCTGGAGGACCATTGATCATCGGCGTCTACGTTGATGACCTGATCATCACCGGGACAACTCAAGCAGGCATTGACAAATTCAAGCGCGAGATGATGTCCATGTTTCGCATGAGCGACTTGGGACTGCTCACCTACTATCTCAGCATTGAGGTATGTCAAAGCGTCAGCGGGATCACACTCTGTCAGAGCGCCTATGCCGGGAAGCTGTTGGAGCAGAATGGCATGGCAGAGTGCAATCCTTGTCACACGCCGATGGAAGAGAGGCTCAAGCTGTCCAAGGCATCAACGGCACCGCCTGTGGACGCAACCCGCTACCGAAGCATTGTAGGGAGCCTGCGCTATCTGACTCATACCCGGCTGGATATCACATTCGCCGTAGGGTACGTGAGTCGGTTCATGGAGGATCCGCAGGAAGATCACCTCGCTGCGGTGAAGCACATCCTCCGGTACATTGCTGCGACACGAGGGTTCGGTGTCACCTACCCAAGCGAAGGAGGCAGGCTGGCCTTGTTGGGTTACAGCGATAGCGACATGGCCGGTGACCTTGATGGGCGAAAGAGCACCACTGGTATTCTCTTCTTTCTCGGCACAAGCCCAGTCTCCTGGCAGTCGTAAAAACAGCGGGTTGTGGCTCTCTCCTCGTGCGAAGCAGAGTACATCGCCACGGCGACAGCAGCATGTCAGGGCGTCTGGCTTCACCAGCTGCTGCAGGAGCTCTTGGAACAGAAGCTTTCGGCGCCGCAGGGTGGACAACAAGTCTGCCATCGCTCTTAACAAGAATCCAGTCCTCCATGACAGAAGCAAACACATCGACACTTGATTTCACTTCATCCGTGAGGCGGTCGATGGAGGAAAAATTGTTCTCGAGTTCACTGAAACCGGACGGCAGCTCGCGGACGTCCTAACGAAGCCACTCGGTCGCGTTCGGTTCCTGGATCTTTGTGACAGTATCGGCCTAATCAGGATCAAGTGAAGGCAACAGGATTAGGGGGAGTTTGTTAGTATAATCTGTTGCCGTGTTGACCACGTGACCATGTTTGTTTCGAAGTCTGTTTCATGTTGCTTTCGGAGTCTGTTTCAGAATGCTTTTAGGAGTTTGATTAGGAGTTTGGATTAGGATTCGTTCTCCGTTTTTCTTTCAGCTACGGTCTTTGTATTTGCGTATAAATGAAGAGAACCAGGTGCGGCTAATAGCAGCGCAGCACAACAAGAAACTTTGTGTTCTTCATCTGTTTCTGCTGCCTCAACTCCGTGAGAGTTTGTGAGCGTGAGGATCGTGATTTTGTCTCTTTGCCAACACTAAGCAACTTAATTTGGCAGATCTAATTAAGGGTCCGAATTGATGTAAAAGGAAAAAGGGGTTTGAATTGCCGTAGAATCAACTGACATATCGGGCGTGCGCCTAGAGAGTTGAATTGCACACGTTGATGAATATGGCTGTTCATGTAACTGAAAATTTGAGATCGAGATCTGTACAGTTTCCTCCAACCCCAAGTGAACAGGATTAATTTACACAAATCATCAGACGCCTAATTAAACCGAGCAGTACTACTGAGCAAACTACTAATGGAGCTCCCCAGTAACCAATCCATCGATCGCTTTGTCCAAATCAACCCAGTTGCTTGATGCTTCAGCCCACGAAAACAAAAGCAAGCAACGAGTTGAACTGAACAAGGCGGCAGCAAATTGATCCAAGGTTCTTTAATAATTTGCACGCCCGGCACGTGGTACCTACCTACCTTCCTTTGTCCAGCCCTAGTAGCCTCACCGCCATCGGCGACAGCCTCCCGGGGCTCACCGCCGCCACGCCCCTCCTCGCCTTGCGCTCCTTGATCGTCTCCAGCCGCGGCGACCACGGCCGCCCTCTCGCCGCTCCCACCAGCTGCTCGTAGTGCTTCCTCAGCTCCGGCGTGCTGCACAGCGTCCCGCACGCGCCGCCCCCCTCCTCACCGGCTGCCGCCTCACCACCGCCGCAGCCTGATCTCGCGGTGATGGCCCTCACGATGAACTCCGGCGTGACTTTGATCACTGTCCGCCCGTCCTCGCTCTTGACGTACTCGAAGGGGCTCTTGGGGCCCCCGGCGATGGACCCCGCCGGGCCGGCCCTGTCGTAGGACATCGCGGCCAGGGACGCCGCGGTGAGCGCGTCGTAGCCCTGCGGCAGGCGGTCGACGGGGAGCACGAGGTAGGTCCTGCCAGCGACGAGCCTGTCCTCGATGGCGAGCACTGGCGCGGGCCGGCCGAGGTAGAACCCGTCGGCGCAGCACACGACGCTGTCCGTGAAGTCGAGCATGACCTGCCCCGCCATCTTCCCGTGCCTGGCCACCCGCGCCTCCCCGCCCCACAGCACCAGCCGGGCCGTGCGGTGGCGCCGCGTTAGCGAGAGGCAGATCAAGCACGGGATCGTCTTCAGGAGGCGGCCATTGCCCATGGCAGGCAAGCTAGCTAGAGAGGAAAGTTGCTACTATTAGCTAGGGTTTACTGGTGATGTATGTACTCTTTCCGGGTTGCGTATATTAATATATGGACGCGCGCGCGCGCCGGAAGGGGTAGGTTTGACGACGTGTACGGGCAGCATATGGAAGAACACAAGGCAGCAAGCTAGCTAGGCCAGCCTCCTTGTCGGTAGTCAAAGTCGACGCGTTTTGTGCGCGTGCCTTTTATGGCTGCTCGCTTATGTGTCCATGTCCATCATCATTCATCCGTTTGGATTCTTTTAGACTGAGGTTTATAACTTAAAATATTAAATTTTATCTGTTTGTAAGAGACAGTATATACAGATAAATAATCACATATGATTTTAGTCGATATAGCTAAACTCAGTATATTTTTATTACAATCTTTCTATTGATTCCATTTTTAAAAAATATAATATTTAAAAATTAGTTATCATAACCCGTGGGCTAAAAGTCCAACCGAACTTTGCAGCGGCTACCAGCGTGTGGAAGCGCGGTGTGGCGAGGACAAAGTCCAAGCAAAGGCTTTTTACCTAGACAAGCCAGTATAGCGACTGCTGGTAGATAGGCAATGCTAGGTCTTGGTGTGAGATCAAAGTCGTGCCTTTCAGTTGGTTGATGCCGTCAAATTAATTAGTACTGCGTGCACAATTCTATGTTCCGTACTGGGTGTTAATGCATATGCTGCATTTCCTTCGAAAGTTACATATGTATTTAGCTTGTATGGCGCCAGCAAATAAATACTTGTAGTTGCCGTACTGTTATGGGTGTATAGATGTGTATGTGTAACATGTATATGAAGATCTAGACGAAGCCGTTTCAATTTCATTTCTGGCTGTTGACCAGAATTCCATCCTATACTAACTACACATTTTACGTGGTCGTGACTTGGGATCGTGGCATTTCAGATGAGTACACGCAAATAGCAATTAAATCACCCCGCGTGGCCGTCGAACTCGATGCCGACCAGAGTCTATGGGACAAGAACTTGGTGCTATGCTGCTATTTGGCATTTCCAATCATATACATCTCAAGCTATGACTATATAACCCTCTACATCATAGAAGAATTATTATAGATATTATTTCGCCTCGGTGATTTGCGTGCATTGACAAACACACAGTGCTAGTTATGAATTATTTCGTTCAAGATGTCATAAAATTTGTTTAATTAAATGAACCGAAACCCACCACCAGACATGGGATCTTTATAGATGGTTCGTAACCCTCATCAGAGACGATTTCTGAACCGTCTAATTTATTGCGTCAGTGATAACAAGTGGTAATCACAGACGGCTCTCAAGCTGTCTATGATAAGTCGCAACACAGACGGTTTTTAAAAATAACCGTATGTGATATCTGACATATGACAGACGTCTAATACAAAGAACTATTTGTGATGATCTACGTATTACAAACAATTTAATGATAGAAACACTACTACAGAAAGACTTATCACAGACGGTTCAGAAGTGTTATCATAGACAATTTCTTAACCGTTTGAATTTATGTGTCTAAGATAATAGGCAGTTATCACATACGGCTCTTAAACTATCTGTGATAATTACAACATAGACGGTTTTTTTTTTGAAAAAGCCATCTGTGATATATCAAGTATCACAGACAGTTCTTTAATATAGCTGTCTGTGATATATCAAGTATCACAGATGATTTTTTCTAAAACCATCTATGATATATCAAGTATCACAAATGGCTAATACTAAAAACCGTCTATGATATATCATATATCACAGATGGTTCTCGGACATAGCCGTTTGTGATATCTTAGATATCACAAACAGCTAATCCTAAAAACCGTATGTGATAGCTATTTAAATACTTATATTATTTTCTATTTTTTGGCTAGCCTTAGGAAATGCTACCTATGCCATCTGAAAATAAGCGATCACATATATAGCACATGATAATCATTACGCAGATCTCAACTAAATGATTTACATTTGAATGAATTATTTGATTAAGCACAATTGAGTCATTACAATTGTATCAAATGTTTCAGCATCTAATCATCGCCAGGGTAGAACTCTCTAGTCTTATTTATGACCTCTGCTATCAAGAATTGGGAGAGCTTTCCTCGAATTTCGGCGAGTTTGTCAAGATCGATTGCACTTTTGTCAAATTCCACGCGCTATCGCTAGGAGTAGTGTTAAGTCATTAGCGCGCGCACACATATATGTATTGATAATCACAAAATAATTATTGGCAGGTTGACAAACCTTTGGACCATTCGTCTTAGTGTCCATAATTTCCTCCATATAGCGGCAACCGTAGAAGCCACATACGTTGCCCTATAGCTGCTAATGGCACTGCAAAAATAGAATTACATACATAGATATTGCCAGTTCTGGAGGCATTATAACGAAGTATGATATAGGATTGTTGTGTTGTAGCGGGTATCGAAAATTGTGTCCTGTGTTGTGTGGCACTAGATTCCTTGTGTCTCCATCCCTACGTAACGTAAATACTGAACGACCTACGTGATTCCAAAAGGTTAACCTCGGCCATTGTAAACAAAGAGAAGACTACAATAGAGTTATGTATGGAGCAAATGAGCTTACCTGTTAATCATTTGTTACACACGGGTGAAGTCGTGGTTACTCCTAAGTAGAAAATCAAGGTATATTACCTTACTCCATTTTGGTACAATCACAATCAAATGTATGTTGCCATAGTGATTAATCCGAAGTTTATGTTGCGTATAAAGTATGAATAAAACTTTTTTGGCAACCAGTGAAGCACTTATCCCTGGTTGAAGGGTACCATGATGTAGTCCTTGTTACTACGAGCAAACAATCCCCTCATTATGTAGTCAGTTATCATTGATGGATTGCTCAGAGACTATGTGTGGGTCAAGGAAACCCACCGGTTCTCATCATCACCGCACTTGTTGGATCATGGATCTATTCATAAGTAATGAATTGTGACATTTATCAGCGTTATGTGAATGTAGAACTTGATTGTACAGTGCACTTGTAGTGTCCATCATAATAGAAGTGAGGCATCGAGTTTGTTAAGGTTGAATAGTAAGAATAAATCTTTGAAGGTCACGACGAAGTAGCCCAAGTCGTGGAGGAAATGTGCCTCTATGTATCTCATGGTGAATCCACCTAGTTTGGTTTCATGTTGGAACTCTACATATAGCAGGTATGCAAAGTTCCACAAACCAGTCCAAGGCTGGGTAATTGTAACTCGGAGACCAACGACACTCCGAGTATAAACTTCCATTCCCTAGGAGGCGCCTTAATCTTCTTCGATTCAGCATTGGCGCTTCGCTTGCGATACATTTTCAGCGTCGCCTTCACGAGAGCCGATGCGCTGGCATTCTGAATGGCTTTGTGGTAGCACCACCCAGATAACACTAAAAATTGAATATTGTGATAACCTCTCAATGTAAAATAATGCAACCTCTCTTACTTTTTTTCTTTAAAAAACAGATCTATAATGGGTACGACCTAGCAAATTAATTTGCATCCATCAACGCTGGTTGCACCATTGAAGTGACCCACGGGTTGTGTCGCTAGATTTAAGCCACTGTAGATACGGGTTGTGTTGATTATCTCTTTTAGGTAAAGTGTACGACTTCTGCAAAGTGAAAAATGTTTGAACAAACGTTCACATGGTCAAGGGCGGAAATGAAACTTATTCGAGTTAATATTTATTTCTAAATTTTTGTGAGTGTGATGAAAACTCATTGGGCGGATATAACTTTGAATTTGGATTGTTCTGGATGGATGTAACCCAGTAAGTATAATAGGTGGACAGAACCTTAGTAACAAAAATTAGCATTTGGTGAATAGAACTATGTAACCGGTGGATGAAATCTGCATTGTTATTAGTATTCCACTCTTACTCTCTTTAATAAAAGCATAGTTTAGTTAAAAAAATGCTAAATCATAGGGAATTTTCTATTTATTATAGCCTTTAACTAATGATTTTAGCAAATAAAAAAAATCCGAGTATATCTTTGTTGAACCTTACATTAGTAATACTGCCTAATATGTGTTGGCTCACAGAGCACAGTTGTTTGTACTTACATTTGCTCACTAAAATATCTCAAAACCTGTGAACCTAGATCACTACTCTAGGACCTGACGGAGAAGATAATGGAGATTAAGACATTCTCTAATTGTATAGTTTTTATTTTAGATAGCAGACTTTATTGGTGCCTCTGTGCACATCTATTGTCCAAATTCTTAGAAAGTAGTAAGGTATCATTTTATCTCTAGTCGCTTACCCTAAGATAAGATGTACTCTCACCTTTTACTCTCGCTTTTTTAATATATCTATTTGACCCTATCAGCCCTTTATATAAATTAAGCCCGATGTAATCTATTTAAACTCAGGTTTATAATATTAATAAATGGTATGATTCATGTTATGTATGATTCAATGATATATCTATAAACACTATTTACTAATCTAAGAAATAGTACAGTAAAAACGCAGAGGATTATAGATTGACAAAATCCATGTCCGACAGGTTTTCATATAGGCCATGGGGTTCAGGTCCGCTAGCGAAAAACATAAACTTTCTCGTGCAATGAGACGCCAGGCTGTTAAAACTGATGAACGGCAGCCGACTCAAAAAAGAAAGAAAAAATGCATCCGGGATGTTACAGGTACTGGAAATTACCTGCAAGGATTAAAATACAGCTTCAATCCTTCAATAGATTATTTATACACTCAAGCTGGATCCTCATTTCATCCAGCTTTCCTCGCTTTTTTGCACTAGGTATGTCAAACGGCCATACAAGGCGTCAGCCTATACAGTTTCTATGAGCAGCCACACAAAAATACATATACAATGCGACAACACCCGAAACTTGTCTAAATGACATCACCCCCTTGACACATTACATACAGGAGACTACAACATCACACTCCATTTAGGTACCTACCCATGCATCAACAAAACGATGAACTCATACTAAAGACCCAAAAAAAAAATTTACTTTCTCACCAGCAGTTTCTACAAATGATAAAGACGGAGGGTAAAGAATTTCTACCAAGAATATACAATCATGAAATTGAATGAACATCCTACCTAGGACTGTTCCAAGGAGAAGGTGGCTTGTATGGAAAACCCTGTGAAGCAGATCCATGTCCTAAATCGAGACTATGGAGTTGTTCCATTAGGTGTGACCTCCGCTCTTTGAAGAAATCTAGCCTACTTGTTAGTTCTACCAAAGTGGAGGATGCCACCATTGGTTGCCTCACGTATTCAACACCCTGTCGTACAACAAATATGAATAATCTTCTTTTTGATAGTGTGTGTAACTATAAAGCACTGAGATTTCCCAAACCTCGGCTAACTTTGGGGCGTTGATGGCCATAGAAGTGTTCTCTGTTGACATGCTTGTTGATGCATCCATGCCTCTTGAATCACTTGAAGATGCATCCAAGGAAAGCTTGCGGGTGAGTGGCCTTGAAGAACCATAAGGAAGCACATGCTGCTTGATGTTCCTCCATTGTGATGCATCCACTGAGCTCTCCTGCCAAAATGTTCCAATCAGTATCGGTGTATGCAGTTCCAACTTAACATCAGAGTTCAATGGGAAAGCCACTCATAACACAAATGGATTCATTTTCCTCTTGTCCTTGTGACATCAACTCTTAAAAATGTTATCATGTAAAATAGCAATTGTTTGTGAGCCACAAGTCAAACCAAAGTAGTAGATAATGGTTGGATAAAAGTAACAAAAACTGGTTAGAAATTTGCCCAGGAGTAAACTCAGCTTAATTGAAACTGCCTCCAGACCATGGTTGCAGAAAAAACTGAATTTCAAAGTTTTACTGGACCCCAGGTGGTTACCAGTTAGATTCTGGTCCCCTCTCAAATTTCTCTGAAATTTTCTAGAATTTCTAACACCAAACATGTAAGAAACTAAGATGGCCCCAAATCAACATGTCACCACTGGTAGCTGTGCTACCATTACCCACTAGTAAAACCCATAACCAGCCACCAATTTTTGTACCCTGCTCCAGGCTAACGGTTGGCCAACATTTACCAAGATAATGCAAACTTGTGGGAGTAGCAAGCATAAAACTTCGATTTGTGCTCAGGCAAATTTTGGATAGAAACTGGGCTGAATTTTGATATTATTCCTAACGATGGAATCTAGAACCAGCGATAAACACCATCAATACTGATGAACCTGAATAACACTACACTGAGAAAGCAAGACATGATCCTCAGATATTTGTTTTCCATCACTTGGTTTTTTCTTACCAGCTGGTCCACTAAATAACCAGACATGAGTACATGAGCAATACCAGTATTTTTCATTTTCAAAACTGAAAACTAGTTATTTATTTATAGAGCACTATAAGAGTGCATTGAATTATGCATGTTCACAAGCCAAGCTTTTGAAATTGGAATTTCAACAATATTCAGTTCCATCATTAAGAACCGGAAGTGTGTGGATGGTTGGGGGGGGGGGGGTCTTAACAAACCTCATTTCTCTGCTTCTCTTGATTACAAAAGGCAAGGTTCATGTCAAATCCTGGCTGAACAAAGTTTCTGTTACCCATAAAATAGTGTCAAAATACGATAAGTAAATTAGGGGAATATAACATCCAATGCATTGAAGTGTTAATTATGACTGCACAAACATTCTTTCCAGTGAAATAATGCCTACAATCAATTCCGAGTTACAACCAGCTACAGCATAAGTCTGCACTGCTTCTTAAAAGAAACGGCAATACTTGGATTAAATAGAACTATTAACATGTTCCCACAAAATCCAACAGCTGCAGAAAATCAAAAGATGCCAGAACCACAGATCCAGTAATATCATAAATGGAGACCAACGCGCGCGCGCGGGGGGGGGGGGGGTAAGAGGATTAGCATCTTACTGCTGTGAAAAATGACCAGGAACACGGTGATAGCAATCATTTGCATCTCCCAAAGGGCCATATTGGTGTTGGCGCTGTTGATTGAGTTGGAGATGAAGCTCCACAACCTTCTGTTTTAACCTTGCAACATCCGCTTCAGCGAGAGCAATCTCCTCAAGCTCTGCTTTTGTCTTCAGGAAAACAAGGACAATGAGCCTCCATAAAATAAGTCCAGCAAGTAGAGCAATCATTAAAGGTACCTTTGAGTCCATAGCACGTGAACTTGAAAACTGTCCAGAAGACATGCTCAACCCAACCTCCAATGCAGATCGAAGATCCCTCTCAGCTTGTAGCTGCTCTTGCAACCTGGACACCTATAGATATAAAAAATCGTGGAAACTATTGTCAGCACCAAGGTTCCAAATACCGGCCAGCTACTGCCGGTAACCGGTTTTACCGGTGCCAACCGGGAAAAAAAAACCGCCGGTTTTTTTATTTAATTCAAATTTAAACTTTTGAATGTAAAAATTATTTTCTCTAATGATATTTACATTGTTTAACACTAATAGAACGTATTAGGAAAATCTATGCATCTTCCGTGCTTGACTTCATACTTTTTGTCATGAATGTGTTTGGAATTTCCCATTTCAATTTTGAAAAACCGGGTTTTAGCGGTTTTTCTCTGGTTTTTTGGGCGGTTACCGGCCGGTTTTTCCGGTTACCGATTTCAAATTCGAATTTTGACGCGTAAAATTCGACCGGTTTTTTTCCGGTTACCGGCCTCCCGGAGGGATTTACCCCGGTAGTGGTATTTGGAACCTTGGTGCTGACAATATTCTATTATGGTTCCAAAACTTTGGGGGTATTTCCAACTAAAGCCTTCCATCAGTAAATTAACCAAGCCTATCTGACAAGGCCCACCTTTCAGCTAGTCCTCTGTAGGGAGGGGTTCCAAATCCCAGATGGAACCTGGTTCTGCTGGTTGCTGGAAATCCCGGCGAGGACTGAGATTACTATCCCAGAGGGTGTTTGAATGCTATTTTGAAGGAATATAGGCATTGATGATGATTCACTATGTAGAAAAAACACAAACTTAAAAAAAACACAAAGAAAAGGCAAAATAAAATAATGCCAGCTAGAAAAATAAAAAAGGCATTTTCCAGCAAACAAATGAGAAGTCGGATTTTTAAAAATTCTGAGATTTGGAACCATGCCAATAGGTAACCTGCTCCCAGAGTTGAGGGACCGCAGTAGTGACCTACAAAGTTCAAGGTAAACTGGATCTGACCCTGGGATTGGGGAACCCAATTGTTGAAGTATAAGTGAATTGCCCATCTTTCATCATCAGCTTAAGCTTTTGGATGAACTGGTTGGTGCATGAAACTCAATATGGTATCAGAGCCAAGAAGTCTCGAGTTCAAGACCTGACCGACGCAATTAAAAAAAATAATTACAGTCCACTTCTATTCCACGTACTAGGCCTAAGGGAGCCTACACGTGAGGGGGAGTGTTGAAGTATAAGTGAATAGCCCATCTTTCCTCATCAGCTTAAGCTTTTAGGTGAACTGGTTGGTGCATGAAACTCAATACCAATGATACTTTTTCCCTTAAGTAAAACATAATGGCACATATGATGACCAAGCAAATTTGACAAGGCAAGGGAACGCAACATACATCCTGTTCCAGAGCCAAACGGCGTTCATGTAGTGCTTGCTTTCTTCTTTCCAAACTTGCCTGTAGAATTGCATTACCCCTAGCCTGGGAGGCACTTTCCATTAGATTACAGGAAGATGATAGATAAAAAATAATGTGTATATGTGCAGTGTTTCCCCTACCTCTTTGGTAATTCTGTTCTGCAGATCATTCTTTGCAATCTCAAGCCTTTGAACAGCTAGCCTGAAAGGTTTATTTGCATAGCAAAATTAAAATCAGTTGATCTCTAGTTATGTGCATCCCAGAAAGAACAGCAATACACCTGCTCACAAGTCACAACTATCAACAGCCACAGTGCCACACTCAATGAAACAGTACTGTAAGTGTAAGCATATAATATTAGTGCTTTAGTGGCAGATAACTTACTCTTCTTCACCAGATGAGTCAAATGATTCTGAATGTTGGCTCTTTCTTGCCTACATGAACCATGCATATAAATCAGAATGATGAATGATACCTCTGATAATTACAAAATCAACTCCAAAAGCAATATGGAGGAAACCATAATTCAAGGGGCCAAAAAAGTTGACTCAGCAGTGTATTATGCACACTCGTTGGCTCCACGAAAGGCAAAAGAAGTAAAACAAAACTAGAGTTCTTGCTTACATTATTCCACCCCCAAAAGTTACTGCGTTTAACATGCGGGTGAGATCCATTTATTTTGGTTGAATGTCTGTCTACAGAATATTCAGCACTGTGATTAGGTAAAGAAATTCCAGGATCCAAAGAAGAAAGGATCTCTCCCACAGACAATGGAGTTATGTGACCGGATGTTGGGTTAGAAGGATTCTTTTCACTCAGCGGTGTTTCCACATTTCCTGAACCATTTTCAGTTGAATGATTATTTGGACCTTTGCTTAAATCCAGCTTTGCTCCTAATGCCTTATCATTTACAGAGCATTCAGCATCTGAATCATCAGCATGAATGACCTGTTGTTCAATCAGGAGAGGTACAATAAGTAACAAAGCAAACCAAGCATGAAGATTAGAACATTCAAAAACACAACATTAAGATTAGGAATTGCCACTCAGCAGAGGCAAAACTTGAACAAGGGAACGACACAAATGAGCATGCTATAACAAAATTTAGAAATCCAACTATCAAAACCTCCAAGATAGTTCTTACATGAAAACAGTGATATCTATAGCAAACTGCAATAACAATACATTGAGCTTTTACCGAAAGATGTTAGCCTTTGGGCATGTTGTGCTTGTTATGAATAGCGCTTGTATTCATCATGAGTAGGGCTGAAAACGGTCGAAAACGATCGGTAGGAGGTCAAATCACTTTCAGTTTCACATTATTTTCTCGAAAACGAAATCGATACGATATTGTCGGAAACGAGAACGACATCGATATTCCGGTAAATTCGGAAACGAAACTATTCGATCAAAAATGCATCGATAACGATCGGAAATCATGAAAGCGATATCTAAAATACAATAAACACACCAATCTGCACAGCATGACAATAGCTGTATAGATTGACCCAGGTCACATGAAAAATAATACTGTAGTAATGACTAATGATCCATGGCACAAGAAGCAAGACTCATATTATATAGCAATAAAATGACACGACACAAAGCCACAAGCCCACAACCACAAGTGACATCATGGACTTAATACAATAATACTTAGTTAGGTCTCACAAGCACACAAAGCTGACAACTACATGACATAGGCGTAGTCACAAGCTCACAAACTCGAAAGTATTTGAATTCGATCTAAATAGCTGAATTTGATCCGATTTTAAGTATAATCCGATCTAAATTCGTATTTGATATTTGTTCAATCTAAATTTGTATGCAATGTTTGTCCAATTTATATTTAAATTTAAAAAGTAATAGATACAAGTATAATTTAATTACTATCCAATTTGTATGCGATTCGTCGTCAGTTGTCACCATAGCAGTGCCTTAACCTTTCCCAGGCCGACCCTCCTTTCTCCCACGCCAACTAAAACGATCTCTCACCCACCCGCCCTCGTTACTCCTCCCACACTCCAAATCTCACCTCCATTCCCATATCCAACCCACCAGCCATGTCCTCCTCCGACCTGGAAGACCACGACGAGGACTCCCCCCCTCTTCCCCGGCTCCGGCGACGACCACCGCCCCCGCCGCTGCTCCTCCTCCGGGCCCTCCCCCGTCGGCGAGGTCCCCGTTGCGCAGTACCTCATCAAGGCGGCCAGCAACGTCTGCTTCTCCCTCTTCGTGCTCGCGGTCCTCGTCGTCACCGTCGTCGCCGTCACCTACCAGCTGCCCGACCCCTATCTCCAGTCCTCTGTCGCCATCACCACCTCCCTCTCCCGGTCCTCCCCAACTCCACTTTCCTCCTCCCCGATGACTCGCTCCTCCCCACCGGCGAGGACTTCAGCTCCTCCGCCCCGACCGCCGCAGCGCCGCGGGACCCGGACCAGGCCGCGCCCGACGCGGTGAACGCCACCGCGGGGAGCTGCGACCCGGACGCGCCGCTCAACTACTCCGACCCTCGCGTCCTCGCCTCCGTCAAGGCGTTCTTCCGGAAATGGCCAAATGGGCCTGGCCGGCTGGGCCCTAGGGACGGGGGTGCTCAGTTCAGTCAGCGAAGCGCCTCAGAAAACGGTAATTATCGACGGTAATTACCGGTTAAATACGGTATTTTTCGAAAACGATCGGAAAAGAGCTAAATCGTTTTCGTTTTCATTATCGGATGTTTTTACCGTTATCGTTTCCGTTTTATCGGTTACCGTCACCGTTTCCGTTTAGGGGGAAAATTTTGTAATTTCTCGAAAACGATTTTCGGTAATCGAGAATTACCGTTTTCGTTTTCAGCCCTAATCATGAGGCCAATGGGTCAGTATATATACACGTACATGTATATGCAGGAAGCCCCTCACACAACATGGTAAATACACAGCTATATAATACATATTTAACACCCCCTCAAATTTATGGTGGATCAACAACATGTACTGGCTTTGATACCATATTATGAATAGCGTTTATATTCATCATGAGGCCAATGAACCAGTGTATATACACGTACATGTATAGTATATATGCAGGAAACCACTCACACAACAGGGTAAATACACAGCTATATAATACATATCTAACAGTGCTGTCACCATCAACACCACATGGTAATCCTTAAAGCATAATGAATCCATATCTCATGTTCCCACCATTACAATACATGGAACAGAAAATTTACTAGTATATCCTTGAACTGGTATGATTAAATTGCATACATACTAGATACTAGTAGGTAACAACAAAAACCAATTGGTATTTCACACCACTCATTCGTATCTGTATTGATCAATACTGGTAGGGCCATAATAGGCCACCCAATACCCATCATCTTTTGTTCTCCAGTAAACTAACAAACTTACATTAAGGCCCTGTTTGGTTCGTAGCCAAACCTTGCCACATATCAAGGCAAGTTTGACCGAGTAATGTGCCCGTTTGGTTCATAGCCATACTTGTGGCAAGATTCCTTTCCTGCCATCTAGGTCCCACGTGTCAATGACTCGAAAAGTGTGGCAAGATTCCCTTTTGCTAGCCAAAGTGTGGTTTCAATTTTGATGACCTAACCTTTAGGCGAGTTTGACAAAAATTTGTGGCAAAGTATGGCAACCTTAGTATATAAACCAAACAGGCCCTAAATGTTCACAGTATGCAGCTTCAAAAGTGCCATCAGGTCACTAAAAGACCCACAACTCACACAGATTGACAAACCAGAACTGCTATTTAACATTCCATTGGAATTAGTTTTAAAACCAAATAAGGCATGTGTATATGTTTAGTAATAACAGTATAACACCAGGCACAAATACAGATGAGAAACTTAAAAGGCAGGAAGCATTTTAAAACCTTGTAGTCATAGAGGTCACTGCCAGCACATCCACTGCTCTCACTCAATTTTCCATTAAGTATATGTTCTGCACCGTTGTCATCATCCATTTCTTGATCTACATCATTGTTTGCATCATGAAATCCATTACCCTTGGCGTCCATATTTACATCATCTGTTGATGCTTCGCTACCACTATCTTCAATTTGATACTCAGGTGACAAGGAATATCTAAGGTGCTCATCCTGTAAAAATGATAAATATAAATAATCAATAGAAATACATATGCAAAGAAATAAATCACAACATCCGGGAGACAGATCGAATGACAAAGAGGCAATGTTAATGTAGATAGCAAAGTGTTTCATACTTTCATTAGCTGCCTAACATATCATAATTACTGCACATAGAGGTAAAAATAACACATATGTGCAGCATGGACGATTAGCATTTCAATAGAGAATAAAGAATAAAATCAACAGATTATTCACAGGAAACTAATGCCTACAATAAATCCTCAGAAAAGAGCTTGCAGCATCAAAGAATCTTACATCAAATATACTCTCATATTCCTCTAAGAGAGTAGTGACAATGCCTTGAGCGCTGTTAGCGGCATTTGCAGCAGCAAGAAGCCGAGCAGAATCGTCACCATCCATATCAAATACCTCATCCATCTCACATTCACCAGCCAGAAGCGACCGCAACAAGAGAGGTGCCATACAGGCAGCAACTGCTGATGCGGTCATTCGATTCTCAGCAGTATGAGAAGCAACAGTGTACATCATTTTCAAAATTCTGCAAACAAAAATCTCCATGAGGAAAGAGTATTTTGCAATGGTTAAATGTTTTTACTCACTTATCAAACAAAAGACATTGGTAAAGATCTGTAATATCCCTAAAATTCTAATTGTGAAGTAATTAAATTCTTGATGCTATTTGGGTCTAATTGGCTATTAGTAGGCTAATTATTTATAACCTTAAACCCTAATTAATATGTCATGTCCTAAATGTGACAAATATGACTAAAAGAAAATAACAATAATAATAACAGTAATAGTAAAATTGATGCTAATAATTAATTTAGGGGTATGAGGGCTGGGTAAACCAGCACATCTAAATCTTGTCCTATAAGAAAGAGTTGTACTCAGATTCCCATAAGGCTACCCCTCTCTTCCTAAAGGGCAGTTGCCAACTTTCCCATGAAGGCGCACCTCTCTAGGGCTTCTTCTTTTCCCTAGGGCTTTGTCATGGCCAAGGTTCCAAATACCGCTACCGGGGTAAATCCCACCGGGTGGCTGGTACCGGTTACCGACCGGTAACCGGAAAAAAACAGTTGAATTTCACGCGTCAAATTTGAATTTGAAATCGATAACCGGAAAAACCAGCCGGTAACTGCACGAAAAACCGGAGAAAAACCGCTAAAACCCGGTTTTTCAAATTTCAAATTGGAAATTCCTAACATATTCATGGAAAAAAGTATGAAGTTAAGCACGGGAGATGCATGGATCTTCCTAATACATTATATTAGTGTTAAACAATATAAATATCATTCGAGAAACTAACTTTTACATTCAAAATTTGAAAATTCCTAATACATTCATGGCAAAAAGTATGAAGTCAAGCACGGGAAGTGTATGCATCTTCCTAATACATTCTATTAGTGTTAAACAATGTAAATATCATTAGAGAAACTAATTTTTACATTCAAAAGTTTAAATTTGAATTAAATAAAAAACCGGCGGTTTTTTTCTCCCGGTTGGCACCGGTAAAACCGGTTACCGCCGGTATTTGGAACCCTGGTCATGGCTGCTCCAGGAGATAGACGGGGAGGCAAGGAAGAGATTGAGAAGGAGAAGAATTCACGTGTTTTCTTTATTAGATCTTCGATGTGTGGGTAATCCTCTAATACTTTCACCATGTTATGTAGACAAACTTTTGGGTGAATTAACTTAGAAACCCGGAGGTGACTGTACTGTGGGGGCTTGTGGTGGAGAAGAGTGTAGGGAATGGCGCCGCCGATGGCAGAGGAGGGGCATCGGTTGAGGAGATAGGTGGCAGTAGCTAGAGCCTCAGCCCAAAATTTGGGGGGCATATGAGCGTGTAAAAGAAGCGTGCGGACCACATTGTTTATTGTGCAAATCATCTGCTCGGCCTTGCCGTTCTGCGGAGAAGTGTAGGGGCAAGATAGGCGTAAAGTGATGCCCCGAGAAGCAAAGAAGGATGTGTTGGCGTGGTTCACAAACTCGCGGCCATTGTCAGCATGAACCGACTTGAGAAAAAGGCCGAACTGTGTGCTAGCATAGGCGGCGAGGTCTACTATGTGTTGGTGAACATCAGACTTCTTTTGAAGTGGAAAGGTCCAGCAAAAGTGAGTGAAATCATCTACGATAACCAAATAGTATAGCGAACCAGAAATGCTAGCAACAGGGGAAGTCCACACGTCACAATGTATAAGCTCAAAAGGCGCAGAAGTGCGCGAACTGGATGTAGCAAAAGGAAGGCGCGCATGTTTGCCAAGTTGACAAGACTGGCACAGCGAGCAAGCTACGTTATTACAAGAAATAAGCGAATGTTTATTCAAAGCATTGAGGGAGGCGACGCCAGAATGTCCAAGACGCTGGTGCCATAACTGGAAGGAGACGGCGAGGTGAGCGCTGGCGGTGACAGGAGGGTTGGCATCACAAATGGTGTAGAGGTCGCCCTCACTATTGCAGCGAAGCATCACTTGTTGCGTCAGAGGATCCTTAACGGAAAAACCGAGAGCGTCAAACTCGATGGAACAGTGATTGTCACGAGTGAACTTTCTAACGGAAAGAAGGTTACGAACTATATGAGGAACAAGGACATCATTAAGGAGAAATTTAGTGGTGGGTGTATGAAGAGAGGTGTGGCCGCTAGAGGTTATAGAGAGGCGAGAACCATTGCCAACAGTGACGGACGTGTTAGGGGGAGGGTTGGAGGAAATGAGTATACCGTCATTGGACGCCATGTGAGATGTGGCGCCACTGTCCATGATCCAGCCGCCATGCCCTTGGACAGCCATCTGGTTCAGCGCGGTGATGAGGCCCTGCTGGTCCCATGTGGGTGAAGGCGGAGCTGATGCGAAGGCGGTGCATGCCTGAGGCGGAGCACCCAGGAGGCCGGGGGCAGGGGAAGGGCGCCACTGACCGCCATGGTAAGGCCACTGACCAGCACCAGGAGGCGACCACGAGTTGAAGCAGAACCAAGGCCCTGCTGGAGGTGGCATGCGCCCGCCCTGGAAGCCACCATGGTGCTGCTAATGGGCGCCACCGTTGTTCTGTTTGCCGCGGCGGTTGCGCCCGCCGCGACCGTCGCGCTTGCCGGTGTTGGAAGAGGAGCCGGCCGAAGGCGTGGATGTCCTGGTGGAGCGGCAGCCGGACGGGCTACAAGCCAAGGAACCACCGGTGGCAAGAAGGCCCGTCTCGGTGGCGATCTTCGCCTCGTTGGCGAGGCGAGTCTCCTTGAGGGCAAGCATAGAACGTGCCCTGGCGAAGGAGGGGAACGGCGACGAGTTGGCCATGTCGTCGGCAGTGTTGGAGTAACGCGGATTGAGTCCACGCAGCAAGTTGAGAACGAGCTGGGAGTCGGAGACGAGGTGGCCGACATCGCGGAGGGCATCGGCGAGGTTCTTGACGCGCTGGCCGTAGTCGGCGATGGACTAGTCGCCTTGCATCAGAGAATGGAATTGGCTGCTGAGGAAGACGGCGTGAGACTCCTTGTTGTCGCGGAAGAGTCCCTCGATCGCGACCCACAGATCGCGCGCAGTCTCGTCGTCAGCCAACACGGAATCGAGGACGTCTTCGGCGACGGAACAGTAAAGCCAGCTGAGGACGGCGGAGTCGGCGAGAGCCCAGGCGAGATCGTCCGGGTGCGCCAGGTCGGAGCCGTCGATGTGGGAGAAAAGACCGAACTTGGCGCACATGGTCCGGAAGAACTTGGACCAGAGGGAGTAGTTCGTTGTCTTCATGTCGAGAGTGGTCGGCACGTGAGCCTTAACGACGACCGTGCAGAAGGGGTTGAGGATGATCGGCGGCGCGGCATGCAATCCGGAGACGCTACCGCCAGAGACAGCTGCTGCGGTGTCTATGGCGGCGGCGGCTGCAGAGGCAGCGGCGGCAACGTCCGCATCTTGAAGGTCGGGCGACATGGCAGGAGCGGCGCAGGGGCAGGGGCGGCGCAGGCGGCGGATTGGAAAAACAGAGGTGCGGCGGCTAGATAGCGGCGGCGGGTGGGTTTGCTCGGGGGCGTCGTAGGGGCAGGGGCGTCGCAGACGCGCAGGGGCAGGAGCGGCGCAGGCGGGAGGGGCGGCGGGGGAAACCCTAACCCGAAAACAAAGGAGGGGCAGCGGAAGGTGCTCAGGAAGGAAGAAAAATCTGATACCATGTAGAAAGATGGAAGCAAACACCACACAGCCAAAGGCAGGGGTGACATTCTATTAGTAGGCCAATAGGCACAATTACAGGAGATTACAATCCTCAATTAGAGGAGGTATTCTAGGCTAATACTATTAATTCTAATAACTTTGACCAAGATCAAAATAACTAGGGTGTTATAGTTGACTTTGACCAAGATCAAAATAACTAGGGTGATATAGTTGACTTTGACCAAGATCAAAATAACTAGTTAGTATATGTTTTATTCAGGAGGGGTTCAAAAAGTGACTTTTATAATTTCCCAGTTTCCCAGTTGGTGAAATGCAACTCAAGAAGGCAAAGGAATAAAAAAACTGAGCTGTTAGATAGCAAGGTAAAATAGCCCATATTATTAGTTAGGGATATTATTATTGCGTGTGTGAGTAGCATTTGCAAGCCAATGATAACATGCTCAGGTTGAATCAGCAGCAAATATGATTTCATACATAAGTAATACAAAGCATTTAGCATAAACTCGCACACCAAGAGAAGTCAAATGAAAGCAATAGAACTTCCAGGAAAAAGCATTTACATGTTATCCAATATTAAAAATATGTGCATTGCTATGAGGAACCTGTGAATCTAACCTCTGTAGCAACCGCCGATTAGGCTCAGGAAATGTCTCAGATATAGCTGAACGAATAGCATTTATCCGAGCTTCCTTAGTTTCCAGCCCTAGGCGAGTAAAACAGAATAGAGAAAATTAGCCAAATAAAAAGCAGCAAAGGATATGGAAAAGCATGTACAATCCTAGCTAGATTCATAGCAACTGCTTTGAGTTCTGCCAATGATTTGTAAAATAATAATATCTAATCTGTTAGAGCTTAGGCTATACCAACTTATAATCAAAGGCCATACAAGGAAGAATGCGATATTGACAGATTATCAGAGGACATACAGGGGAACATTCGAGGCCAAGGTAGAAGCCTGCAAAATCTTGGACCAAAATAACTACATAATTCACAAGGCAAATTGCCCCCATCTTCTCATTATCCATAAGCTATTCCAAATGGAGCGAGACAATCATAGTTGTACGTAAGCTTGTGATTTTATATGAAAGATAGCTAGTTAGATATTGTTATGAACCTTAGTTTATAGGGGGTTAAACACCGCCGAGAGGATGGCTGGACAACGTTGGTGTAGAGGAAAAGGGGGAGATTATAGATGAGAATGACTTTGTTATTTTTTGCTTACCTCCAATAGCATGCGGTAGCCCCCTTATATAGACGGGCTCCCCCTAACAGATAATCTTAAGCATATCTCTAACAATTAGAAACTAATATAATATCTCCAATCATATCTCACATAAATAGAAATTAATCTCTAACTTTCTAATAATGAACCGGCTGGGCCCAAGGCCCACGACCATGACATTACACCCCTTCCGGACATGTAACTCGTTCTCAAGCTGCTAGGCGGTGCCCATGGTTGCAGTTCCACATTGACGAACTATAGCGCTTTCAGCTAGACAGTGCCTGCAAAAGGTGACTCTTTTTTTCCTCTTTTTTTGTTTTTTTCTCCAGCTCCTCTGTTTCGACTCCTTCGCCTTAAACATTGAGGCTTGGTATCACGCCGCCAAAAGGAGAGGCAGTGATGGCGGAGACTCCCCGGCGGCATCGGCTCTGGCTCCAGCTTTGGCTTCAGGTGGTCAGCAGCCAGTAGAGAGTGTCCAGGGGCAGCGGCCGACGTGTGGCCGGGCGACGACGGCGCTGATCGAGGTGGTGTCGATGAAAGACCGGCAGATTGAGATGGCACCGGTGGAGGATCGACGGATCTAAGCGGAGTCAATGAAAGACTAGTGGATTGAGGCGACACTGGTGGAAGATCGACATATCGAGGCCGACGGCGGACGCGAACGGATGCGGCGGGGACGGCCTAGGCTACCGCGCGCTCGGCGGTGGACAAGGCAGCGTCGTTGACGTAGAGCTCATCGAGGAGCGCATGGAGGTCGGCCTCGACCTTCTTGATGGCGGCGGTGTCGTACGGATCGATGGCGTCAACGGCCTGTTGGTCGGCCCTTGCATGGTCAACGGGGTAGACCTGAGGGTCGGTGGAGGGGAAGTCATTGGAGGTGACCTCGAGCGTCTGGTCAGAGTCGGTGGTGCAGGCGACGAGGTGGAACTCAACGAAGCAGTACTCACAGGAGCTGTCCCCGTCGCAGTCACGGGAGAATCGCATGGCCATGGCGGCGGTGGAGGTGAGGGGGATGAGGCCGAGGCGGTGTGCGATGAACTCGTCGTTGAGGACGGATGAGTTGGCCTCGATCTCGATGAGGTCGATGGCGACAGTGGGGACCTCAGCGATCATGACGCGGTGGAGGGCGTGAAGCCCAGATTGAGCAAGCAGCCATGGGGGGGGGCCCGATTCGGCGGCAGGATCCAGCACGGGGGCTCACGAGCGCACAGCTGGGGCTGCGGGAGAGCTCTTCATCTTATCTGGTAGCACAACGCCGGCATTGGCAACGATGGCGGAGGCGGAGCAGATCGTCGTGGTGGCACCGTCATCACAGTTAGGGGAGTTTTCCGTTGTGGCAACTTTGGTGGTTGGGACGGCGGGACGTGATTGCTCGCACAATATCGACAGCGAGCTAGCTGCTTGTGCTTTCTCCTTTACTGCCAACATCTTCATCACCATGCTCTCCATATTCTTGAGTCCAGCGATGATTTCTTCATAGCTAACAATGATCTTGTCACATGATAACTCGACAGCTGAAACCATGGTGTTGGCCCTGATACCAAATTATTATGAATCTTAGTTCATAAGGAGGGTAAACACCACCGAAAGGATGACCGGGCAGCGTCGACGTAGAGGAAGAGAGACTATGGATGAGAACGACTTTGTTATTTCTTGCTTGCCTCCAATATCATGTGGCAACCCCCTTATATAGCTCCCTCTAACAAATAGAATCTAATCTTAATCATATCTCTAACAAATAGAAACTAATATAATATCTCTAATAGATAGAAACTAATCGCTAACTTCCTAATAATGAACCGGCTAGGTCCAAAGCCCACACCCATGACAAATACACAACACAAGGGATTTAGTTTTGCGTTCCATCCACTTGTCATTAGCTATAGGCTATAGCAATATAACTCTAGGCAGTATTTTTACATCATGTGGAATAAAATTATATAAATAGGAGTGGCTATGGTACGTGTGTTTGTATTTTACTATTTTATGCACTTTACATGCCCTTTCCCACCATACATCACTAATCCCCATAAGTGGGAATGAGGAAGGGGATGGACAAAATGTGGGTGGTAAGAAAAAAGTGGGGAAGCTTTTGTAGCTAAAGTTTTTTCATCCCAAATTTACATTTATTGAAAATTTTAAAAAGTTATGAAAGAGGCTTCATTGTGATATTGAAAAATCCACATTGAAACACCTTTTGATCGACCTAACGAGTTTATACTGAGGTTTAGCCTTCATGATGACAGATATGCTGCCCACAAAAAATTTCTTTCCCAGTGACAGTTAAATCTTTACAAACTAAGGGCATTTTATTTAACATCAAATGTATAATCTTGAGTCATATCGAATAGATAGAAGTTGTTTGAAGTGTTGCTGGCAGCGGAGAGGATGCTGCCCACTGCCAAGCACACATGTCATTATGTCAATCACTAATATTGTTTTAGTTTGCCGTCTATATTTGGGTAGAAAGATCAGTAAGGGGTATTTCAAATCGGAGAAAACTTGTGGTAATGAATTTATCATCATTGACTAAATATGAAAGGGGATGGGAAGGCAATCCCTGACGAAATTGAAAGCCAACAATTTTTACATGACATACCACACGACACAGCAAGAACATTTAGCTTAAACTGAGCATAACACTTACGAAAAGCTTCCAATAATTCTTTACAGCAAGAAGCAGGCACTGGAGAAGATGGTAGCTCTCGGAGAACATGCTGCAGTGATGTTTCCATGAATACAGTTACTGAGAAAAGGAACTATTCGTGCTCTGTGGCAGACCAAAAGCTTTCTGATAAGTGATAACTATAATGACTGAGGTACCTTTACACAGTCACCGACAATGTGAGCATCCTCATCTGGTGCAAACTCAGTCCTTCCTGGTATGGAACGGAAACAAGTACTGAAGTACAACATTTAAATTGCACACAAGATGATCAACACAAAGACACCAACACAAGAGATCTGTCAATACCACCAATGGACCATACTAATAAAAAATAAATTAAGAAATGGCATAAACCTTGTTCATATTCCTGCAGCCTCAGGTCAACCTCCTCTACATCTGCAGCCTGACGCAAAATTCCTTCCACTTTTATCCCTACAAAATTTTTTTTATGTAACCAATTAAAATGAATGTTATAAAGATATCCAACCAGCAACAGCAAAAGTCTCCAGGTTCTAAAATTGGTGCTAGTAAACATTTTTTTTTTTGCCCTCACCATGTTTCTCAAGAAAGCGCAGAGCTTTTTCTAGAAAAGATGGGCTGCCATCAATATCCTCAAGTGCGAGCAGAATTGGCCTGCCAACAACTAATGACTTGATTGGCCTGTTCTCTCTCCCTGCAAACAATTGGGGAAGGTTTGATTGAACGAAAAAGAGGGTTCCAAACTTGAGAAAGAAAGAAATGCAACAGCATAAGGACACTGGACACCAACAGTTTGGAATAGCTCCTTCATATGTGTCAGTCGTGTCGTTACGAAATATTCCATTATGTCCCATCACAAGAGCAGCATTTGGAGCCTGTGCAAGAGCTTCTTCTAATGCTGTTTTCCACTCAAATAAATCTTCAGAGGTTTCTGCCTGTGTTAAGCAAAGGTAAAACTTCAAAAGATAAAAAGGAACATGAACATATGTTCTATTGTCTAACCTCTCGGGAAGATGAATATAGTTTCTATTATATAACCTCCCACTTTTGCTTAGAAGGTATGATTATTAAGTTGGAAAGGATGAGCCACCATACCTTAAGGGTGAAAGCGCGACCATCACGACCATCTGGGAAAAGGACAGTCAGCAATTTTTTGTCTTCTCTGACTACCACACTGCAAATGAAAAGTGCTTTAATGCAGTATTATTGATGTACCACATCCCAAAAAGGAAAGAAAGAAAACAAAATCACTAAATAAGATAAATACCTCCCAGAATTATTCAAGTCAATCCCTCCCAGAGTAACATTCACTTCACCGCCTCTCTGGGGCAAGGTATTATACAATCCAAGCAAAAGGTACTTGTCAAGGACTGAGGAAAAACTGGTGCTTACACAAGATATAAATTGGACAAGTGAAATAAAGAGATAAAGGAAATGAACAATAAATAGTTCAGCCAAACTCCCTAAATGGTGTAACAGCAGGGAAAGAATATGTTGCTTGAGACAGCTAAGAATCACACGTAAATCTCGAATGATTGGATTTTTATGCAATGAATGCATGGAACTATTGGATGTGAAATAACACAAGAGGAAGCTTATTCCACGAAAGCATATAGTGCAATCTGTCTGCTATCACCACTAAACCTGAATGTTGAATACTAATGCATGATCAAACTTCGGTATGCATGCAAAAGATGCAACGAAAACTGAAACCAGATAGAACTATCAAAATTAGTTGTGCACAGGAAGGAAGTAATGCAGACAAAATGTATCCAGGAAGGAAACGTTTTAACCTATTAGATCAGCAAGAAGAATCATATCTAGCAGTTTCAAGAGTCGATGTCATTTAACTTCACATTCTATTACAGTTGAGCTTTTGCAGGAAGCAGTTCAAACGTTACGAGTCATCATAATAATAGCAATCATATCTTGGGAATAAAGTTATATACAGAGGTTTCCAACTGGCTAAGTATTGCACTTCCAAAATAAAGGAAACAAATAAGGATAGAGACACTAACAGGATCACTCTTGAAGAAAACTAATGATGTTCGTGTGAGGATGAACCAGCGTTTTTTCCATGATTTCCATCCAATTCCTGAAAAGTACAGATACAAGAGTTCTCTTTCACAACAAAAAGAAAAGGAGGTGTTAAAATTATGATTCACATATACAAAGGAGTAAAACGGTTAACTGATTTGGCGGTTGACTTGTAGCTCTGCACACAAGGGCCAAGGCAATCTAACAAACTAGTGTTTGATTTGGAGCTCTGTACGTGATAAGTTGGTGACAAGGCACATACAACATTCTTATTAATTACTGATATCAGAAGAATAAACTAATTTTTCTTGATATAAGCATTGATGATTCCCTTACTTATCACATGGATGGCACTGGCATATCTTACTGATATGTGAGAAAAGATTTTTTTAGATAACTCTGGAATTTTAATGTTTCTACATAATTCTAGAATGTGATGTGATTATCAGTAAAATACTTAAATTTGATTGTCCTACTTAGGAAACTAAACTTGTAGCACAGGTTTTTGCATCAAATAAACTGGGTGAAACCTTTTTTGGGGGGGGGGGGGGGGGTTACCTTTGGATGATATGCAGAGAGGTCCACTCTTGAAAACCTGTCTAGCATGCTATTATCACATCAGAAATGTAGACAAACAGCAAATAGTAAACAGACTAAGACACTGCATCATGTAGTTTTCAATCAAGCACTTCTATCTACCATCCAGAATCCATAGCACGATCAGCGCAAAAATAGAATGGAAAACCTGCATATTCTGATGCATCATCACTTTTTATGTTTTTTTCAATTAATTACTGTGATTTCTGTTAGACAGCTGTATAAACGCATGCATAGGCGCATGGGCCATTGGCCCATTATGGCTAATTATAGATTGATTGATGTTATATTAGGCAAGGAGATCCCACGGTGGTCATGTTTCTATAAACCAGCCCAGGGTCCTCCTTGCCTATATATATGTACCCTGCCTATTGGCCTTCTTCAATCAAGTAATTCAGTTCCATACAATTGCTTTCATGGTATCAGACGCCTAGGGTTTTCTCCTTCCGCTGCCCTAGCCCGCGCGCCTCCCGGCTGCGCATTCCCCGCCCCCATGCCTGGCTCCGCTCCACCCGCCTCCTCTGCCTAGTGTTAACTGAAAGCATATTGCCCTATGCTAAGTGTGGTGAGTATAAATAGGTGAAAATTTTTCCAAATAAATATTTTGACCAAATTATTGTGATTGGACCTCAGACAAATTAATACGGAAGGTTTTAATTACTAAGGGGTTACATTGTGCAACGGTCCGATGTGTGTTGATGATCATGCCATGGTGATATTGAATTTCAAACTTCCAGACATAGATAAGGTGAGTGGACCAGCTGGAATCTAGAGTGACACTGGGTCATTTTCTTCCCTCTTGTTCTGTTAAAGAGTCAGGAATAATTGAAGCTGTTCAATGTTCGATAAAACCGATCAAAGGTTATATGCATATTTAGTATTTAGCACTGTTATGGAAGGCTGGCAGTAGTGTTCCGCAAACAGTGTCTGGCACTTCCATGAAATCCAAATGCTTCGTGGCCACAAACTCATCAAACCATGCGGAATTCCCTGCTTTCAACCACAATATTCCTTCTCCCTTAACCGTCCAGCTTACCATATGATCAACTTTACCATACCGCAAATCTCCCACCCTCAACTCCTTTCTTCACTCTGCCGCAATTCAACCAACATTACTTGTCCCGCCATAACATCTCTCACACCATTTAAGCAAAACCAAAGTCCATCTCAAGTCAGAGCCAGACTGACAAATGCCACCATTCCACTGAGCAAGCAACAAACCTCCAGAAATGCAGCTCCAAGTCCAATCCGTGTCACACCCCGACGGTAAACTCACCTCCTCCGAATCCAAATCTAAGCTGCATTGCCAGAAACCCGCCAGTATCATCATCGATCCAGCAAAGTCGAAGCTCCTGGAAGCCCGAAAAAAAGGCGTAGACTCTACACGACGCCTTCAATGCGATCAAACCAAAGTCCAAGACAGCCTATTAATAGCATTACCAGCGCAGCAGCGACTCATGCAAGCAAGACTAAGACCACTCTAGAGCGGCGAACTGTCGCAGGCAGCCCAAACCCTCTGAACTGTAGAGCCGCCGCCCGCCATTACACGAAACTGAGAGATACGCATCAGCATCTAATACCAAAACCGCAACAAATCCCAAACCCACCACCCCTACCGCGCACGCAAGGAAGCCACTCCACGCAAAGCAAATCACGCGACGCACCGTGTTGCCGCTCGCCGCCGCGCCGCCGCGCTGGAACCGGTCGAACGCCGGTGCGGACGACATCCCCTCCTCCTTGTCGTCGTCCTCCTCCCCCTCGTCGCCGCCTCAGATTGGCCGCATCCGCGCACCGACCCCCACCGCCCCTAGCGCTACAGCACCCGGAGCAGCCGCCGCATGGGATCCAGCCCCGGGCGGCCGCCGATCTAGCCGGCGTGGCACGGAACGGAAGGGTAGGTCGGGAGGGTGGGCGCGGTAGCTAGGGTTTGGGTTTTGGCGGTGGTCGCTCGCCTCGCTTCCGCTTTCTGGGGAGGAGGTGCACCGCAGGTGGAGATGGAGAGGAGGAAGTGGTACGGCCACGGGGATGAACGCGACGCGACGCGGGATGGTAGTACTACAGCGCAGCACAGGATGCCGTTGCGATTGCTCTCTCTCTCTCTCTCGCTCGCTCGCACCTGTAGCTACGGCTGTCTTAGGAGCCGCATCAGTACACTTCTCTCGGATGCCTGCTTCTATTAGTAGTACACTGCTAATAAACCCAGTGGGTGATGTGTCGTTGATTTGGGCTCATCCCTGTATCGTGTTGTACTGTGCCCTCTTGTAGTATTTCATTTTGATTTGGGCTCATCCCTGTATCGTGTTGTACTGTGCCCTCTTGTAGTATTTCATTTTAGTATTTCATTTTGGCCCCTCCCTCCCTCCGAAATTTCGGACCTGTTCTTTTGCTCTAAAACTGGCGGCTTTTCTTTTACTGCAATACCTAACTTTCAAACGAAATATTTTCTTAAGACGGTGTCTACAAATTAAACGATGTACAAGTTAAAAGCCCAACATCTGTACCAGCCAAAATCGCAAGTGAATATCTCTCTCCGTATTAATTACTGTAAACAGCCAAAATTCAAAATTTCAGCCAAAAGCAATAAGCCGCAGCCGTTGCCAAACAGGCCCTTCGATGCAAGCATCTAGCTTTCATTTTCGTCTTGAACCTGAAATGGCCCTCGAGCAATTATTTCGACCGTGGGTTTACTGGTTACAATGGTATCTTGTTTTTTCTAGGAAAAAAATCGTGAGCTTTTTCTGGCGTCTGGGTTGCCATGCACCGTTCATTTTTATGGGTTCTCACGCTTTGGCATTCGATTGATGCTGATAACAATCCCACCAGTACTCGAAACCTAGCAAATAAAAATAGAGCGCAAGACGATGATAAAGAAGCTAAAGATCTCATTCTACATTACCCATTATCAACAATGGCATGTGTCCTGTTGTAGGGGTGGCCCCCACCTAAGCCCAGTAGGCCTGTTAGAAGGATGTAAGGTCCAAAATGGGACATGTGTAATGACATGAGTACCCCTGAGGGGAGTACTCACGTGTAAGGGTATAATTGTAAAATCGCTCCTTATGTGGATGTATATATATAACACAGGCCATGGGGAAGAAACCCTAAGTCATTACTCACCTAACTCTCCACTACCACACTCTCTCTCTGTTTGGTCTGTAACCACAATAGTTGGCGCCGTCCGTGGGGAGAACAAGAGCAAGCCTCCAGATCCGAAGGAGGATGGCACCAAAGAAAGCTTCGCCATCGGCGGCGAAGAAGAAGAAGGCGAAAGCGGCGAAATCTCGCGTCAATACCAAGGCTTCGGCTTTAGCAGCTGCAGGTACGGGTGGCAATGCAGGTGTGACGACTGTGAGCACCAGCGTTTACGACGCGACACCCAACCCCGCCACCAGCGACACAACACCCGATCCCGCCGCTGTCGCCGCGCCACCAGACCCCGGCGCCACCGCCCCGACGACCAACCCCGATGGTGGCAACTCCGGCACGTCCACTTTCCCACCCAGCGCAGGAGTGGTGAGTGGTCCCGGCGACGACGTGGGTCTCGTCATTAGCTCCAGGGTCCTCCAGGACAATGCGGCGGGCGGCCAGGGCGCGCAGGCTGTGGTCACCGCCCTGCCGATCGCGCCGTCGGGCGCATCGACAACCCCAACCACGTCCACGGTGGAGACTGCCCTGTTGGCGGCCCTCAGCGCGTTCCAGCGAGAGCTGACAGACCTCCGCGGAGCTGTGCGCGACATGCAAGAGGCCCGGAGGCAACACGCCCCCCCCCCCCCGACGGTGGCATCTGAACCCGCTCCGGAGAGGGCGGACAGTCGCGACGCCCCTACGCCTAGTCGCTTCCCATTACGGCGCGCGGACCCGGAGTCCCCGCTCTCCGCGGGCCTGCAGCAGGCGGCATGGCCTGAGGGCTTCAAGTTCCTGAGCGTCATCGAGGCATACAAGGGTGACTCCGACCCGCGAGAGTTCGTGCACGTGTATGAGACCGCTATCGAAGCCGCTGGCGGAGACGACACCACGAAGGCCAAGGGACTTCCCCTCGCGCTACAAGGGGTAGCGCTCTCGTGGTTCTCCACCCTCGAGCCACAGTCCATCTACGCATGGGAGCAGATCCGCGATCGACTCTATAACAACTTCCAGGGAAACCACGTCGGGCGTGTCGATGCGGACCAGCTCTTCGCAGTCAAGCAAAAACCCGAGGAGGGGCTCCGGACTTACTTCAAACGCTTCGCCAAGGTACGCTGCCAAGTCAGGGACGTTAACGAGGCAACCATCATCAATGCAGCGATACAAGGTCTCCGCCCGGGACCGCTCGCTGCGTATAACGCACGGAAGCCACTCAGGTCGGTGGCACAGCTCTTCGACAAAGTGGAAGCGCACGCCCGGGCCGAGGAGGACGCGCGGAGGCACATCGGCGACAGCTCCGATGCCGGTCAAGCGGAGTTGTCGCCGCATAGGGGAAACATAAGAGGCAACCCAAAGACAAAACACAAGCAAGCGTCTGCGGGTGACGCTCGTGAGCGCGTCGACGACGGGGTACACCAAAACTCACCAAGCGACAGGCGCAAGCCCCGGCGTAACCGGCGAAGACCCCAAAAGGCTCGCCACGTCCTCGCTGCGCAAGGCGTTCCCCAGGAAACCGCTTTAACTCCGTGCGCCGGAGGGGGACGTGAAGGCAGACGCGATGAGAAGCCGCGTGCGGAGCAGGAAATCCTAGAATATGGCAGATGGTGCGAGGTGCATGGCTACGGGGCCATTTCACGCGGACATGCACCAAAATCGCGGCGTTGCGGTAAGCGATGGCCCACGTACGGGCCTCGGAGACAATGACCCCCGCAGTAGCCCACGTACAGCGTACGCAAGGCAGTCCCTCGCGCATCGGGCCCCCGAGGGAGACCCAGTGCCGTGGTGTCAACGTCATCACTGGAGGCTCTTCGTCGGGCACTTCCTCAGCACAACTACCTCCAGGGACGTCGCATCGCAGCATCACCTTTACGTTAGCCGATGCCCAAGGCGTGGAATTCCCCCACCAAGATCCCTTGGTCATCCAGGCCGACATCGCAGGCTGCGACGTCAGGCGTATCCTCATTGACGGAGGGAGCTCCACAAACATCTTGTTCGTGGAGGCCCTTGATCACATGGGGATACCTCGGAGTCTGTTTAAAGCATCGGAAGCCCCCCTCCAGGGCCTCGGAGGCCAGCCACTAAAGGCTTTGGGTCAGGTGCGCCTCCAAGTCTCCTTGTGCCAGGCCGCCAACGCCAGGACTGAAGATGTCATCTTCGACATCGTGGACATCCCGTATTCGTATAATGCCATACTGGGCCGGCCTGCCATCAACTCCTTCGAGGCGGTCCCACACCACGCCTTCCTATGTATGAAGCTCCCAGGCCGGCGGGGCGTCATCACCATTTTTTGCGATCAGGACATGGCTAGGAGCATCGAAACCAGAGCTGGACGCCTGCACCGTAAGGTGCACGTCCTCGCTGACAAGTACCAAGTGGACACGCCATCCGCCCCAGGGTGGACACCTAAGCCCCACCCGGAGGGCGGAGTGAAGAGAATGCCCCTCCAGGCGGAGGGGCAGTTTGTATCCATAGGCGAAGGCCTCCCTCCGGACGTAGAGCAAGACTTGCTCCGAGTTCTTCGGGCCAACATAGATGTCTTCGCATGGTCCCCGGAGGATATCAAAGGTGTGGACCGCGCCCTCATCGAACATAACCTGGCGATCCGCCCTAACGCCAAGCCAGTCAAGCAGAAACTTCACCGTATGTCCATGGACCGGCAGCAAGCGGCCAAGGTGGAGGTGGCGAAGCTCCTTCGGGCGGGGGTTATCCGCGAGGTCCAGCATCCGGACTGGCTCGCCAATCCGGTGTTGGTCAAAAAGGCCAGCGGCGCCTGACGCATGTGCATCGACTTTACCGCCCTCAACAAGGCATACCCGAAGGACGACTACCCTCTGCCGCGCATAGATCGACTGGTCGACGCCACCGCAGGATGTGAGCTCATGAGCTTCTTGGACGCCTACTCCGGCTACCATCATGTCTACATGGCCAAGGACGACGAGGATAAAACCAGCTTCATTACGCCGGTTGGGACCTTTTGCTTCATCAGGATGCCCTTCGGCTTGAAGAACGCGGGCGCAACCTTCACCCGCCTTGTCGCGCTGGCCCTAGCCGCTCAGCTAGGGAGGAACGTGGAGACCTACGTGGATGACGTGGTAGTAAAAACCAGGCAGCTCGCCTCCCACGGTCGGGATCTTCAGAAGACCTTCGACAACCTCAGGAAGGCGGGCATCAAACTCAATCCGGACAAATGTGTTTTCGGCGTGCAGGCGGGCAAGCTCTTGGGCTTCCTCGTATCCGGGCAAGGCATTCAAGCGACCCCGACAAGGTTGATGCCATCCTGGGCATGGAACCGCCCAAGACGACGAGAGAGGTCCAGAGGCTGGCTGGGCGCATGGCGGCCCTGAGTCGTTTCCTCTCCAGGGCAGCGGAGCGGGGCTTGCCATTTTTCAAGACTCTCCGCGGTTGCGACAGGTTCCATTGGGACGACGACTGCGCAAAGGCCTTCGACGACCTCAAGAAACACCTCGCAACCCTTCCCACTCTGGTGGCCCCAGCACCAGAGGCTCCCCTCCTACTCTACCTTGCCGCCTCGGCAACGGCGGTCAGTGCCGTCCTCATCCTTGAAGAGGGCGCTCTCCAGCGGCCAGTGTATTTTGTCTCCGAAGCCCTCCAGGGCGCCAAGACGCGGTATACGGAGCTCGAGAAGCTTGCGTATGCGCTGGTCATGGCCTCAAGAAAGCTCCGGCATTACTTCTTGGCACACCCGATAACGGTGCCATCCTCGTTCCCTTTGGCGGAGATGCTGCACAACAAGGACTCCACGGGGCGAATCGGCAAATGAGCGGCCGAGCTTGCTCCGTTCTCCCTAACATACGCCTCCCGAACAGCGATCAAGTCTTAAGTCCTGGCGGACTTCCTCGCGGAATGGACCCCTCCAGCTCAGCCTGTCCTCCAGTCCGAAGACCCGGTGTGGATGCTCAACACCGACGGAGCTTACGTCGTTGCAGGCGCAGGGGTTGGCGCAGTTATTACCACACCCGAGGGGCAGCGCCTGTTGTACTCGGTGCGCCTGACGTTTCCTGCTACGAATAATACGGCCGAGTACGAGGCTTTACTCTTTGGCCTCGGGAAGCTCAAAGCGATGGGGGCGAGGAGAGTCCTCGTCCGCACCGATTCGCGACTAGTGGCGGGCCATGTGGACAAGTCATATCAGGCCAAGCACCCGGAGCTAGCTAAGTACCTAGCAGCCGTGCGAGCGAAAGAGCGGTATTTTTTGGGTGTCACGGTGAAGGCCATCCCTCGGGCAGACAACGAGCAAGCCGATGTCCTCGCCAAGGCTGCCAGTCAGCAACTCCCAACTCCCGGGGGGGCATTTTACGAGGTCCTGCCAGCGGCAGCCATCGCGCAGGATAACCGTGATGCCGCCCTCGTTCACCAGATTGCCCAACAGGGTGACTGGCGAGAACCCCTTTTCGCTTTTCTGCAGGGCATCGCGGAACCGGACGACCCCACCGAGCTCCGGCGTTTACAGCACCGCGCTAGGTCCTTCCAGGTGCTCGACGGGGTGCTCTACAAAATGGGAGTCTGCGCACCGCTCCTGCGATGCCTCTCGCGCGAAGAAGGAAAGCGTCTCCTCGCAGAAATTCATGCGGGGCTCTGCGGCTCGCACCTTCAACCAAGATCCCTAGTGGGCAAGGCATTCAGGCAGGGTTTTTATTGGCCAACAGCTGTCGCGGACGTTCAAGATCTCGTGCGCCGTTGTCAAGGTTGCCAGTGGATGGAACGGGCCATCCGTAGGCCCCCGACAAGCCTCCATCCCATACCCCCGGTATGGCCACTGGCGCGGTGGGGCATGATGTTGTGGGACCGCTGCCCAGGGCCCCAGGTGACCTGCGGTTCGTAGCGGTCGCTCTGGAATACTTCTCCAGGTGGCTGGAGGCGGTAGCCCTAGCCAAGATTACCTCAGCAGCTATGCAATGCTTCCTCTGGCAAAACATCATATGCCGATTCGGCGTGCCCAGGGAGATCACCGTCGACAACGGTCTACAATTCGACGCAGCCCCGTTCAAGGAATTCTGCGACAACATGGGCATCACACTCCGGTTTGCATCGGTTGGATACCCACAGTCCAACGGTGCGGTGGAGCGGGCAAATGGTGCTATCTCCGCCGCGATCAAGAAGCGCCTTGTCGGGCTACCAAAGGGGAAGTGGCCGGGCGAGCTCCACAGCATCCTCTGGTCCCTCCGCACAACGGTCACGCGCCCAACGGGGTTCACGCCATTCATGCTCCTCTTCGGCGACAAGGTAGTCACACCTGAGGAAATAAAAGCTGGCTCGCGAAGGGTCCTCGTCCAAGCACCAGATGAGGAGCGTTAGTTGTCCATGGACCTTCTTGACGGAGACCGGGCAAGCGCAACACAACACGTCATAAAGTACGTGCGACAGATGGTGCGCGGTTGGGATCGTTCGCTATACCCACGAGAGTTCAGACCAGGAGACCTCGTCCTCAAGATGGCACTCCACGCGGAGACGGTAGGCAAGCTCGAATCCAAGTGGGAAGGCCCGTATATCGTCGCGGAGGCCCTACAGAAGGGAGCATACCTACAGAAGGGAACAAAGACGCGCGGGGGGACGCCTCCGCACGCACTCTACGGAGTATAAATAAGACGTAGCATCGAGGTTCGCCTCCACACGCAATTTCACCGCCCGCAACGCACGGAGGCTCGCCTCCGCGCGCAGTCTACGGACTCTAAATAAGACGTAGCGTCGAGGTCCGCCTCTGCACGCACTCTACGGAGTATAAATAAGACGTAGCGTCGAGGTTCGCCTCCGCACGCAATTTCACCGCGCGCAACGCACGGAGGCTCGCCTCCGCGCGCAGTCTACGGACTATAAATAAGACGTAGCGTCGAGGTCCGCCTCCGCACGCACTCTACGGAGTATAAATAAGACGTAGCGTCGAGGTTCGCCTCCGCACGCAATTTCACCGCCCGCAACGCACGGAGGCTCGCCTCCGCGCGCAGTCTACGGACTCTAAATAAGACGTAGCGTTGAGGTCCGTCTCCGCACGCACTCTACGGAGTATAAATAAGACGTAGCGTCGAGGATCACCTCCGCACGCAATTTCACCGCCCGCAACGCGCGGAGGCTCGCCTCCGCGCGTAGTCTGCGGACTCTAAATAAGACGTAGCGTCGAGGTCCGCCTCCGCACGCACTCTACGGAGTATAAACAAGACGCAGCGGAGGGATGCCTCCGTGCGCACTCTACGGAGTATAAATAAGACGCGGATGTTGTCCCTGCACACTCTACAGAGTATAAACAAGACGTGGATACCCCCACGCGCGTGCAAGCACTGTCCTTGTGCGTACTCCCCGGAGTATAAATAAGACGTGGTCGAAGTTCCCACGCATGTAACCACTAAGGCGCCAGCTCCGCTGCCACCACTTCGAAGGGTAGGGGACGGAGCGCTCGCGCGTCTACTTTGACTAGACGCCAGCTCCGCTGCCACCACTTCGAAGGGTAGGGGACGGAGCGCTCGCACGACTACTTCTGAAGCCCGGGGTCCGCAGCGCAGGGCGTTCGCAAATCTGCTCGCTACTATCAGCACGAGGGACGACGTCAAGTTTAAGGACCCGCACCTTACATGACACCCTAGCTCACAGCATATTACATAACAAAAAGAGCACAGGAGAGTTGTCGCTTAGCTCGTATAAGATAGGAGTTGCATTACAGTAGCAGACATGCACACAGCGCGGTGCGCACCAAAATCCGGCATTGTTCCTACGAGTCCGCGCCATCTTCGCCGCGACGAGTGCCCGCACCACCTTCGCTGCGCCGAGGAACCTCTTCGAGCCAGCGGAGCACATCCCCCTCGTCGTGCAGCGTCCGCCGCAAAACAACCGTGGGGCACCCTCCCTGATGTAGTTCCAAATCCGATTGTGGAAGTTTCGGATGGCGGGCTGGGCAGCGCGAACCGCATCAGATATCATCCCGGGATGGACGGGCAAGTCAAGCTGGGAGTTCGCCAGCTCATTGACATGCTCACATCTGCCAGCGTGCAGCAAGGCGAGGGCAAGGCCAGCACTCATGTAGCCGCAGTGGGTGCCGAAGGCCTTGGCGCCGCGAAGGGCGACGCTCGAGCCCTCCTCGATTCGCCCAAGCGTCTCCATCAGGTCTTGACGGCTATGAGTGGCGTCCTCCACGTGCACGAAAAGCCCCCAGAGAGCCTGCTCCAAGGACTCCATCGCCCCCCACGCGGAGGCAGACGCGTGATCCCATGATAAGGCCTTCTCGGCAAGGGAGGCAGTAAGCTACTCCTTCTCCACCTCTAGCGCGGAGATTCACTGTAGAAGAGCGGTCCGCTCCTCCGTCGCGACGCGCTGAGCCTCCTCCATCGCGCCTACCAATTGCGCGTCGGAGATAGCCTCATCTCGTTCCGCTATCAGCACCTGAATGCGCTCGTCCTTGGCGGCGTGGGCGTCGTCAGCGACACGCAGCAGGTCCTCCAGCACCTTCCGTTCGCGCGCGCGAGTCTCCTCGAGGGCTTTGCTGATCGCAAGTGTCTACACGGGCGCAAGATCAAAGGTTACCCGTCAAGTAAGCAAAGGACATACAGCGAGAGCAGAGATTGTTACCCTCATCTCCGAGGCACCCAGCGCGAGTACCAAAAGGTCGCCCTCGCAGGACTGCAGCACTTGCAGCGCCTGCCGATCTAGGTGGCCGTTAGCGTACTCCGCCACCTCGCTCAAGGCGCGAAGTGTCTCCCACTGAGGGACGAAGTCGGAGACGCCAAGCCCTAGAGCTCCCGCCCCAGCGCCTTCGGCAACAGTTGGGGCGCACACAGTCCCCTGCTCAATCAGGCCAGAGACATCGCGGTCACCCCTGTTGGTTGATTCTTGTCCTCGTCTGGGTGACCTTGTCTCGCCTGATGTCGACGGAATAAGCGAGCAAATCGGAGAGAGTTTCGCGAAGTCGCGGGAGGAAAACGAACCACACCTACCTCCGTTATCCTCTACTGCGGTACTTCGCTGGGCCCCTACCTGGGTCATGATCACCTCGCTGGCCTGAGGAGCGACAACCCTCTCGGCTTCAGTAACATCCCTGCTAGGTGTCAGGACCTCGGTCACTGGGCCTGCCACACTGAACCGGCCCCTCGAAGATGGTGGTGACTGCACCCGAGGGCGTTTCGCCTTCGGAGTTGTAGGTGATGCCTCCGTGGCTACCTTGGCAGCCGCGGAAGCTGTTGTCAGCGACAACGCCGCGGTTGCCGCTGGAGGCGACGAGGCATCATCTTCAACAGCAACGAGGCTTGGGCCCGTCGCCCCGCCACCGTGTAAGGCCTCATCGGGGGTTGTGTGCCTTTCCGAACCGGTCGGTCCGAGCTCAGTGCCCGTCCCGCCCCCCATCTCCATGTTCTCGACCGGCGGCACGTCCGGCGAGCTGAAGGCGATGGTCTCCGATTGGACCTCACATCGAGAGGACGGCACCACCACCGTCGCGCCGCTCGGCGATTCCACAGGCACCAGGCGTTCCGGAACGGGAATTCTCAGAACCTCGCATACCCGGTTAATCCGCCCTTGCTTCGCCAAGGAAGTTGTGGATTCACGGGCCTTGTGCTCCTTCGCCGTGTAAGGCCCAAGAACCGCAACCACCGCGCGCTCCACATCTTCTAACCGGCGCACTACACGCAAAAGCGGAATATCATACCTAAGGGTTTGCGACTACCCAGGTGGTACGTGGCCCATGGCAGGGATACTTACAGGGCGCGGCGGGCTTATGGAGCGAAGACACCCCCAGGTGGATGCCGTCCTTCCGGTCGGGCCCCCGCCGCTCGTACTTCCAGTTACAAGAAAGCGGAGATATCCCGTACATGGTGAACTCCTCGGCGAGGTCACGCATGTTGAACCGGAGGGCGATGCCAGCAAGTCTCCGCGCCTGTTGTTCGTCGCCGGACCGAGGCGTCACATCCGGACAGCGGTTGAATGATATCGGCTCTCCCCGGCTTCGAAGGCCGCTCGTGTTCGTCACAATGTGATAGAACCACCGCCGTGTCCAGCCAGACTCCCACTTTCCCCGCGTAGCCAACGCGGGGAACAAGTGCGAGCAATCCGTCCTCAGCACGAAGTCCACGCTGCCGAAGTTCGAGTACGCCTCCCCTTCCATTTTCTTCGGTTGGCACCGTGCGTCATGCAGGATGGCGAACAACTCGGCGCTGGAACGGGTACCTTCCGTCCGCATCGCCCAAGTAAAGATGGCCAACCGAACGATCGCGGTCGGAGTCAGCTGCGCCAGCTCCAACCCATAGGCTCGCAGCACTTCGCGAACAAAGAATGTCGCCAGGATTCGGAGCCCGGCATCAAAGAACGCCACGAAGACGATCGCCTCCGATTCTCCCGGGTTCGGCTCCGTTTCGTCAGGCCCGGGCAAACGAGCCCCGGCACGGTCCTCCAGCTTCTTCTCTCGAAGAAGGGTTTGGAGAGTCTCCTCCGTGACACGACTCCGCCCCAGCACACGGGAGCAGCGGCCCTTTGACTTCTTCATGGCATCCCAACGATGGTTGGTTTGCCTTTTATCGCGCAGAACCAGGCGATACTCCGCCGGTGACGGCGTCAGGCAGCGCTGGCTCGACGAGGCGCTCTCGCTAAGACGGCGCGCAGGATCGTCAAGGGCGGCACCCCTGTCATCTGGGAGGTCGTCGCGCGCAGCCATTCCTCTCTCCCCACTGCGGCGACGAGCAGGAATGGATGCGAAAGTAGCAGCAAGATGCGCAAGAAAACGGAAAGGAACGCGCAAGCACAAACAAGCAGGCAACCAAGGGGAGCGTTTGCATGCCCACAGTGACGACTTATAAAGTCCCCCGTCTCCCCCGCACGCAGAAGATCGAACGACAGAATTACAGCGATTCGGCTACCCACGATCGGGCAGTGCAACCGCTGACAACCGCGGTAGGTGGCGGTAGGTGGGCGATCAGCGCGTAATGCGCCGATACATTCCTGCCGCGTGGCCACTTTCCCTGGGGAAGAGGCGAACGGCCGTGGTCGTATGACCGCTGGCATCCCACGACGCTCCAATCACAGCCTGCCGCGTACTCATAGAGCAGCCGTGACAGCCTGCCCCTGACAAGGGCCGGCGCGATTCCAGGCGTCATTAAAGCGCACTCCCAGGCCACGCAGCCACCTCTCCGCACTGGCGCTACACCATGCGGAGCACCTCCCGAGTCTCGGCTGCCCGGGGCAGCCGCCCAAGTTTTACTTCGCACCCACAAACATCCGGAGCGCGAAGCATGTCATGCCCTGACCTTGGCCCCGTCGAGACCTTCGACCTGCTCGGTGTCTTCGACCTCGAGGCCGCGCAGCTTTGGGAGCGGAAGACACGGCCCTCGCACCATAAGCACGAACGAAAGTGTATCTACGTCATCGAGGATCACAGGCTGATGGGACGGAGGGGGCCAAAGGGCTCAGCGGCATGGCTTCGGCCCGTGAAGCCCTTCACCATGAGAGGCTCCTGTTGTAGGGGTGGCCCCCACCTAAGCCCAGTAGGCCTGTTTGAAGGATGTAAGGTCCAAAATGGGACATGTGTAATGACATGAGTACCCCTGAGATGAGTACTCACGTGTAAGGGTATAATTGTAAAAACGCTCCTTATGTGGATGTATATATATAACACAGGCCATGGGGAAGAAACCCTAAGTCATTACTCACCTAACTCTCCACTACCACACTCTCTCTATGTTTGGTCTGTAACCACAACATGTCCAATAAAGGGCAACTGACATGTGCAACAAAATAATATTTATAATTTGATAATTATATAGGTTAAGGTTACCCAGATAAGGGTAATGAAACTGATAGCCAAAGCATAGAAGAAAAGACGGAGATGGTGGAGGCCCCGAGGCCAGAGGGCATAAGCATTCGAGACTCGAGGCACATAAGTTTCAAAGGGCCTGTTTGGTTCACGTACGAGTAGAGCCTGGCTCGTATCTGAGAGCCAGGCTCTCGTGGGACAGGTTGAGCGCATGCAACACTGTCGTGTTTGGTTCACGTACGAGTAGAGTCTGGCTGAGAAGAGATATTGTTTGGTTGCCTATACGAAGATATGTTGCATGAGATAAAAATAATATAAGATTATGATTATGATTATGAAGATATGTTATATGAGATGTTCGTATCTTATTATATCTTAAACTTCTTCAAAACACGTTAATAATACTTGATATTTACTAATATACACTAATAACATCATCAACTGACTAATCACCTGCATCCCGCGAGCCTGGCTCCCCAGAAACGCCCGATTCCCACGTTTCTCCAGAGCCTGGCTGCGGGGGGAATCTTGCATGAGCAGAGCCAGGCTGAACCCAGCGACCAGGCAACCAAACAAGGAGGCCCTGCATCCGGTCAGCCTGGTTCAACCGGATGCAGGCAACCAAACAGGCCCAAAGCGACTGAACAGCGCAAATGAGTGCAAGAGCTATCATGTGCTTTCAATAGTCTGTTTTGTTGATTTGCATCGTTGCATTTCGTTTCAACTGCCTAGTAAATGTACACCTCCGTATTCGACTTCTACACTTGTTATATATATCGATAAAATGGGGTCAATGCTATTAACAAAAACGGCATTTTGTGTAACTGTGTTTTAGTAGTGCCTTACTATTTTTTAAATGATGATGTTGTATTAGTTAATTCCATAGTGGGGGGATTGGGGCCTGATTGATATGGCTACGGTTTATCTCTACTATAAATTGACCAATTGAAATTACACTCAGTCCACCCAAGAATACGTCCCCCGCTGAGAGCACCAACCTTCGTGCACCCACAAAAATGCACCCAGCAAATTGTCTTCATTAAAATCAAAGGCTAAACAAAAACTCTCCCTGGCTTCAACCCAATCGTACGGTCTGGATGTACCGTAGGCTTCAACGCGAGGCTTCAACCCATCTCACACCTTCACAGCTACGTGTGAGCCTCCTCCTCCCACCTTCTACCCCGTCTCCCCACGATCTCCGCTCCTCCCCCGTTCTCTACGCCGAACGAGGCTTCCCTGTCCCCAGCTGCGTGTTCCCTCCCCTGTCCCCTTCATCTGAGCCGTTCACAGCTGATCCAACGGCTTAGTTTTTATATTTTTCCCAATTTGCTCATTTTCATCTCAAATTTAAAAATAAAAATATGTTAATCCATAATAAATAATAAAAATACATAAAAATAAAATTAAATAAAATTTTATTTTTATGTATTTTTTATTATTTATTATGGATTAACATATTTTTATTTTTAAATTTGAGATGAAAATGAGCAAATTGGGAAAATATAAAAACTAAGCCGTTGGATCAGCTGTGAACGGCTCAGATGAAGGGGACAGGGGAGGGAACACGCAGCTGGGGACAGGGAAGCCCCGTTCCTCTACGCCGCCTCCTCCCCTCCCTCCTCCATCCGCGCCTCCGCTCCTCCCCCCGTTCTCCGCGCCGCCTCCTCCCCTCCCTCCTCCGCCCTCGCCTTCTCCCCTCCCTCATCCGCCGCTCCGCCCTCGCCTACTCCTCCCCACCTCGCGCCGCCGCCACCTCCTCTTCCCTCCACTTCTCCGGCTCCGAGACCGCGATGGCTTCCTCCGCCCCCGACCAGCGCCCACATCACCCAACCCAACGAAGCACTCAACAACGGCGGCTTCCTCCCTGCTCCCCTCCGGCAATGGAGGGCCTCCACAACCTCCTCGCCCGTCCCAACTCCGCCCCGTTCGCCTTCTCCCTCCCGCGCCCGCGCCACAAGCCGCCTGACCCCGTCGCCTGCCGCGCCGCCAGCCGCTGGGCCGACCGCCTCTTCGCTGACTTCCACCTACTCCCCACCGCCGCCCCCGCCGGCCGCGGCCCCCTCCTGCGCCTCCGCGTCCCAGTTCGTCCCTCTCTTCCCTGACGCCACCGAATGCTTCCTTCCCCTCCAAGTCGACTTCTACAAGGTTGGGCCGTGATTTTCTCCACGGGCATCTCGTGTGATTTACTAATTACTTGGTCCTAGGATTATCATCTGACGGGGAAAAGGACATGATTCTTGATACGTGACGATACTGTGTCGTAGAAAGGGTGTACCTTTGAGCATTCTGCTTGGTTATTCCATTTTAAAGCCCTTTTCTAGGTTATTGTCTCCTGCAATCTCATAAAAAATCGAACCCTTTACCTTCTTTTTTATGGCTGGTTAACTAATTCCAATGCTGAATTCTCCGAGTTTCTGATCCATCATATCCTGCAAGTCACATTGTGCCCTACCTCCTTCAGTAAAGATTGCCTTACGTACCGTAAGGAGCTATGGTTACTGGGCAAAAATCACACCTTTGATTATTTTTGGAAGTGATTTGTTGGATTTGCTCTGCTCAGATTCTCGGTGCAGACCCACATTTCCTCGGTGATGGAATCAGGAGGGCATTTGAGGCACGGATAGCCAAGCCACTGCAGTACGGCTACAGCACTGATGCTCTTGTCGGACGCCGGCAAATGCTGCAGCTTGCCCATGATACTCTCACAAACCAGAGTTCCCGCACTGAGTACGACCGTGCACTTTCTGAGAACCGTGATGCGGTGCTTACAATGGATGTTGCTTGGGACAAGGTGAGGTTGTAGGGGTAGCAAAGAGTGCACTTGGATCTTGTTTGATTTCAAATAGCATTAGGATAAAATTGGTCTCTGCTTATATTGGGTGTCTTGTCAAGCAGGTTCCAAGTGTGCTGTGTGTGCTTTAGGAGGCTGGGGAGTCTCAGGTAGTCCTTGCAACTGGGGAGCAGTTGCTGCAGGACCGGCCACCCAAGCGGTTCAAGCAGGATGTGGTGCTAGCAATGGCTCTGGCTTATGTAGACCTATCAAGGGATGCAATGGCGGCAATCCCTCCAGATGTAATCCGCTGCTGTGAGGTGCTTGAGAGGGCTCTCATGCTCTTGCAGGTGAGCTATTTTCACCATCAGACATCGCATTGCAGATTTAACATGTCTAGGGTGGCTTTGCACAAACATCAGTTTATTAATCTTAGTGTCATATGTTGACCCAGGTGAGAACATAAATTTTGTTCTACTACTATTGTATATATATATATATATATATATATATATATATATATATATATGTAGTTGGGGATCAAGCCATCAAGGTAGTGATCTAATTGGTGTTGATGCTGATTACTAATTTTTCTTTTGTTTGGCAAACTAAGTACCTTTGTGGTAAGCATCAAATGCAACAGTGTCCTTTAGTATTTTGTATGTAATTTCTGTTAATTGGGACTTGTCAAGTGCAAAGAATTTTTTCTGAAGACTTTTCTTCTATGCTCACTAGATGGTGCTTATGTGCTTTGCTGGGGCAGTTGATGCTCCTAAAAGATGCGGGCAGCTTGAGGAACACTTTTGAGCATTATGTGACAATCTTGTGATCTTGCAAAGAACAGTTGGATCTAAGGCCAAAATTTTATTGCAGATGAAGACTGGATGTGTTGCACTTGTATTATGTTTAAACGTTAGTGTTGATCCACCAGATGTAATTAAAATTTCCCCTTGTGCAAGAAAGGAGTGCTGGATAGGTAAACATTCGGTCATATGTATTAATGTATATGCTTATCCAAATTTCTAAGCAGTTGAGATTTGATAATTCTCTTTCGTATTTGTAGTAGAGATGCAGCTCCATACTTGTATTTTCTTTCTGTACATGTCTTACAAGTTAGAACTTAGAACACATTTCAACTATTATTTTTTGTTAACTATTTTCACCATTTCAATGAAACTGCTTTTACTTTTGCATTTCTGAATGCCATACACGGGTATATTTTTAATCAGGTGTGATTGCAACAAAGAAACTGTCTGACACCTATTTTAAGAAACTACCGTTGAATTCTCTTTCCATTCCATTTTACCCAATCGAGAGGTAAATTTGCACTATAATTTTTAGCTGATTCTGTGCATCTCAAATATTTGAGCAGCGAGTTTAAAGTTAAACAATTGGTGTTTGGTTGTGGAGGAATTAAAGTTTCCTAGGCTACACTATAAGATTCTTTATTTATAGGTCGTGGAGGATATGAACTTAATTTATTGATATTTGTGATGATTATTTGTTGGTTTGTTAAGTGTGAAAACGTACCAGATTTAGAGAAGCATGATGATTCATATTTGTTGATAGGATAGTACTTTAGTACTCTTAGCCTTGATATCTGCTCATAGCGCTTTCATTGCTTCATTTGCAGAACCATTTCTTATGGCACCTCCAAAAGCCCTTGAAAATATTGGAAAAGCATTACACTCACAATATGAGCGATGGCAACCAAAGGCGAGCCACTTATTTTCCTGTTTAACTTAGATAGTATTGTGATGGTAGTTGCTTACATCTTCATGTCCTAATGATGCTTGCAGGCTCGTTACAAGCTTCAGTTGGATCCAACAGTGGAGGAAGTTAAGAAGCTTTGTGATACTTGCCGGAAATATGCTAGATCTGAGAGTCCTTTTTCATTACAATGGTCACGGTGTACCAAAGCCTACAACTAATGGAGAGATTTGGCTATTTAACAAGGTGAATGTTATTTGGTCACTGCATAGGTTGTTGCATTATGTATCTATCTTTGTTTTTAATGAACTGGCCTTTTTGTATTTTGGTGCAGAGTTACACGCAGTATATTCCGCTTCCTATCACTGATCTCGACTCATGGCTGAAAACACCTTCTATTTATGTTTTTGACTGCTCAGCAGCTGGAATGATTGTAAAAGCTTTTCTAGAGGTATGCTACAGTTCCTTCTAATTCTTGTATGTTCGTCTGATACTTGAAGGTTAATATAATTTATGCATTTTCTATATGTTTCAATTCTTGGACTGTTATAATATTCATTATTAATCCTATGTTACTTTAGCGCCTAGACTGGAGTTCTAGCTCTTCTGTATCTTCATTGAAGGATTGCATTCTCCTTGCTGCCTGCGAGGCACATCAAACTCTTCCACAGAGTGCAGAATTTCCTGCTGATGTGTTTACAGCTTGCCTCACCACACCCATCAAAATGGCGTTGCACTGGTCCTCTCTCTCTCTCTCGTATTTGTGGGTGTGATTTTTTATAGAGTTTCTCCTGCTGTATCTGTATGCTACCGATCTCGTATATTTCCTTTTTTATTTAACCTGACAATTTGTCCTGGCCTGTGGACATATCTATAAACTATGCAGGTTTTGTAAGCGATCATTACTCCTTGGTTCTCTGGGCCACACTCACATTGACAAAATTCCTGGAAGGCAAAATGACCGTAAAACTCTTCTGGGGGAGTTGAACTGGATTTTCACTGCTATTACAGATACTATTGCATGGAATGTTCTTCCTCATGGTACAAACGTCATTTATGTTAAAAATTAATGTCAGTGGGGTAGTCCTTTTATGATGCTAATTTCACTGTGCAGATCTATTCCAAAGGCTTTTCAGGCAGGATCTTTTGGCCGCGTAGAGTTCTCGATCGGTTACGCCGGCCTCGACTTCTGACGTCTGATCCTCTACGTCCGCCCGTCGGTTATGCGGTTGGTAGATTTTACAGATCGTAGTTAGTCCATGGATAAGATGAGAGTTTCCTGTTGCAAAATTGCTGCTGTCAGAGTAGATCACATGATTTATTTATTATGGAAGTGATGCCGTATGCTTGTTAGCTCAACATGCGTAGAATTGAGTTCATCTGAATTTGTGGCCGCGGTAATCCATATAAATAAGACGTCTTTAGAAATTTACCGTTTGCCCAATAGTTTATATCATTGTAGCAATTCATGCCTCATAAGTTTGCAGTTGAAGTTATGGGCACAGTTGCCGGTACAGCTGTGTAGAACTGTAAATTTTAGAGTCCAAAATCGCAGTACCATTAAGGGGAAGAGACGAGGCCATTCACTATTTTTTTTAATGCTTAGCGTGTGCTTTGATTGACCAATCTTGTGATGTAGATTATCAGGCTTTTTGGACTTATGGGTCATTGTTTGCCTGGTAAGTGTTTGGGTAGTACAGAGTATTACAAACTATGAATTTGAGTAATTTCCTCCATTATTTAGAAGTTGGTATATTGCGCAAATGTTATGCATTTTTGGCTGACTCAGCTGTAAAGTTTCTTGATTAATTCATGATTGGTGTATTCAGTACCAAACAATATAGGCCTTTTGTAGAATATACTGTTGTTATTTGGTCAAACTGTGATGTGACATGCCATGAGGTTGGTATCATGGATTTGAGATGTATGTATCCTAGGCAATTGGTACTCTTTGTCTCCAGATAAACTGATGCATGAGATTATTATGTACTGATTTATATATTTGCTTGCATATATTGTATTGCCAATACATGAATATCCACAAGGTTAGTGTGGTTTCTCTTATTATCAAATAGATCAATATATGCTGAAGGTGCTGTCCATATTCACGTATTACGACCTCTTACAACGTGGTCGTAGCCTCCTTACGACCACATCACCCTTCACGATCACGTGGTGACCACACCAGAAGTCTATCGACCATGCTCACTCTCTCACAACGTAGTCGTGACCCTGTACGACCACTCAGAAACACCCTTCGACCACTTATACTGTGGTCGAAGCCCCCACCGACCACTCACACGTGGTCGTAGCATCTTTCGACTACATTCAGTTACTCACAACATGGTTGTAACCCCTTACGACTACGTCTGCGAGTGCTTGGCTGTACTCGTAGTCGTTTACGACCGCTCAAAAGCATTTACGACCACCTAGAACCATCTTCGACCACTCTGTGCCATTTACGACCGCTCAAAACCCTTTACGACTGCTCTGTGCCATTTATGACCATGTGGTCTGTTGCGCGGCTGAGTTCATTCCTTGTGGTCGAAGCTCCCCTACGACCACACAGAAAGTCTATCGACTACACTCACACTCTTACAGCGTGGTCGTAACCCTTACACCACTCAGAAACACCCACCGCCCACTTATGCCACGGTCGAAGCACTTTTCGACCACTCTCATATCGTTTACATGTGGTCGTAACCCTTTGCGACCGCTCGCCTCGCGGTTGAAGCCTCATCGACCATTCCCAACGTGGTCGTAGCGCCTTATAACCACGTTCACCCCCGTACAACGTGGTCGAAGCACTCTCGCCGACCACGTTCACCTGCAGATCACCTTCGACTTCTCACCAATCTGGTCGTATTGCTTCCTGACCTCACGATCAATCGATTTTGCCGCAATCGATCGCCTTTCGACCGCGTTAGTGATTTTACCACGTGGTCGTAAAATCACTGTTCCTCTGCCGTGGTTGTAGGCGCCTCTCGATCCCGCCTGCTGGGATTTTGCCGTGGTCGAACGCCTTTCGACCACGCCTGCTGATATTTGCCGTGGTCGTAAGTCCCTCCGACCACGTAATCGTTTACGGCCGGCGGTTGAACTCACAGCCATGCGGTCGATTTTCGACCACGTAATCTCCACGACCACGCTGTCATCTTGCCTTCGGCTGAGGGTCCCGCATGTTAGACTTTCATCTTTTTCCGAATTTATTCCAACAGAGGATTTCAACCGACCATAACTAATTCATTTTAACTCCGAATTGGATGAAACAAATTTCAAAATTTTTCTAAAATCAAAATCTAACCAATGTTTTGATTGCTTTGCTGATTTTTATCCGAATTTTTATCTTGTTTTGTATTTTACCGTAGCGTTAGCACGGGCACACTACTAGTGGTTTTTAGCTGAAATTTTTCAATTTTGATTATTTACGATAGAGATTATGGAGAGATACTTGATTGCGATTTTGGTTGATACAGATGTTGGGTTTTTAACGTCTAATACAATTAACTTATAGATTCCGTCTTAAGAAAATACTTTGTTTAAAAGTTAGGTATTGTAGCAAAAGTTAAATACCGTTTTTAAAAGTCGTAAAGAACAGACCCTTAGACCGTAGGGTTACCACCACTACCTTTACCTTTGTTTGCTTTTTTTTTCAATTTGCTTTTTTTTTTGCTTACCTGCTACTGTGCTACAGTAGCGGTGTGTGTAACAGACGAATAGACGGACGCATCGATCCTTTCAGATTCTGCCAGGGAGCGCCGGCCCCCGCTCACCCGCTTTGGACGTGTTTGCACTCGGCCAGGGAGCGCCGGCCCCCGCTCACCAACGTTGGACGTGTTTGTATGGAGTGGATTCCTTTTGGCCGTCGTATGTGACTTTTTATTTTAATGTAAGAGTTTGTATAAATAAATGGATGTTGATAGATCATTTTTAAAAAAAGCTATTTCTATAAATCGCTTTAAAAACAACGAAAAAATTATCATGTTTATTTATTTGTTTAAGAGAAATAATAAACTGAAAAAATGGTTGTGACGCGATCGCTTCAAAAAAAATCGTTTAGCCGAGCTGCTGCCAATCTACAGGTTGAACGTACTTTTGTTCGGGCGTGTATACCCTGGAGGTAATTTTTAGACCATCAGCTCCGACGGGAATGGTGGCTGAAGTGTTCCTCTAACATGACAACCACGGGACGTGAGCATTTGATGTCACTTGGATGGCATGTTCGCCGTCTGTTTTTGAAGATTGGCATTTGCTTTGATAGAAGTGTTAGAATAGGATTTCTTATTCTATTCCTTAGATATCTTTGTATTTTGTTTTATATATAGCATATTCCCTTGTACTTCTTACTTATACTGCCTATTGAGCCTCATAACTATAAAAAAAAATATTCATAATATAGTATCAGAGCAAGGTCTAACCCAGCTCTCCATCCACTGCCATCCCGTTGTCCATTGTTGCCGCATTCGCTGTTGCTGCCAGGCCGCCGTTGTCGCCGCACGGATTCGACGCTAGACGCCACCCCGGCCGCCGCCTAACTATTGCTCACCTGGCTCGTCCGCGCCCGCATGCGTTGTTGCCCGGCAGTTGTCTCTCTGCGCTCGTGCACGTCGTCGCTCGCCCGATCTTCACCTAGTTGTCGGCCGCCGCTCAGCTGCGCTCACTCGCATTGTTGCCCGTCCGTGCTCATCGTCGCTCTACGCTGGACACCGCCACCCAACACCGGCCATCGTCCACCGCCCGATACCAGCCGCTGCCACCCGACACCGACAGCCAGTCAACGCTCAAGCCCCTGCATGCTCTTTTCGGGCTGAGCTTGTTTTTGGTAACTAGTCTGTAAATTAGTTTCCTTTTTAGAGTTTCCTTCCATAGTAAAATAAAATTAAAAAAAAGAAAGAAGCATTGATCTAACCGCCATGTCATCAAGTACCTATTAGACTTTGTTGTGATCGCGCCGTCCAGTGTCACCTATCGATAGTTCCTGTTCTATTAGCAGCGATCTCATTCTCGGAAACGAAGCTACATTAGACGAACTACAGGTTGTGGTTTTCATTCATGAAGATCACGCTCAATGGTATCCACCTCTGGGGACATGTCACCGGTGCTCGATCTATGTGATTTTAATTGATAATTATTTTCGCTTTACATAGCTTTTCTCTGTGTCTAATTGTGGTCAGTTTCTTACTATCTATCGTAGCTTTACAATGATAGTTCATACTCAATTTGAGTCATGTATTTGTACCTTTCACTGTGATTTTTTCTGGCGAGTGTTGTTCTGGCGCTTTAGACAATTTCTTTCTAAGTAGAGCACTCTTTATCAGTCTTTTTGTCCTGTGCCCATGCTCAGAATAGGGTTGATGAGCGCAAACATCGTCATCTGATTGACACTGTCCGCACTCTTCTCTTTGCCTCTTAGGCTCCACCACAGTTCCAACTGAGGCTATTTCTACAGCTGCATATCTCATCAATATGCAGTCTTCCACTGCTCTTAAGAATGTTAGTCCTATAAAGCGTATCTAGTCTAGAGTCTCCCAGTATACTCACTTTTGTGTTTTTGGCTGCATTTGTTTTGTCCTACTGCAGCCTCATGAGTGCACCAAACTGTTGGTTTAGTTAGTTAAGTGTGTGTTTCTTTGTGATAGTTCTAAGTATAAGGGTTATCGCTGCTATGATCCTTCTAATCGATGGGTCAGGATCTCATCAGATGTTATTTTTGATGAATCTCGACCTTTCTTGTATCGAGATTCGGCTCCTTGCCCTGTTTGCACCAATGAGATGATCTTATGGTTGTCTCTTTCTGACTTTTCACCTATTTCTCCACTATTACAACCTTCACTTGGTCTGTCTCTAGTGGTTCCTTTGTTGGATCAATGATAACTGACTAGAGGGGTCAATAGGAGATTCTAAAAATTCATACTCTCTAAACAATAATTTTAGTGATATAGAACTAAACAAGAATTCTAGTACAATTCAAACCTAACAATTCTAGTTTCACTAAAAAACCACAAGTGAAGTCTTTACAAATATGTTTCTAGCTTAACAAGATATGACAAATTCAATGGGTAGAAATATAAATGCGAAATAGTAGAGACAAGAAATGACCAATGTGGAGACTCGCGATGTTTTTTTACCGTGGTATCGAAGACTTGTCAGTTTTCACTAGTCCACGTTAAGAAAAGTCCAACGGATTGGACAGGCTCCATGAATTAAGCCTTTACGCCTCAAATCCATTAGTGGTTATTATTCTTCCACTCCAGTGATAGCGAACACCGAGCCACTCGCAAATGGCATCAGGCCTCTTCACAACGTTCTTGAAGAGACCACCGCGCAAACCTCCGTTAAGCCATCTAGGTGCCAACAAAGACCAAGAGTAACAAACCACGGTGATCACTTGAAAAATTCAAGTGCCAAGAATCAACTAATGAGTGAATACACTTAAATGAGCTTCAACTACCTCAAATGTAGGAAATAGGAGTAAATGAGGTATGAAGAGTGTGTTATAAGCTCAAAGGTATTCAATGAAGTGTTCTCTTGTTGTCCTAGAACTAGTGGAGGGTTATTTATACCCCTTACCCACCAATTTGACCGCTTAAGGGCAAAGCCCTAAAAAAAATCAGCAAATATGGTAGTAGCGACATGTATCGTCAGTACTACCATACCTGGGGTCCAACGGCTAAAATGTGTGCAATAAATGCTTCTAAACTAACCGTTATTATTTGGTGCGGTACTACCACCCTCATAGGGTCCGGTACTACTGAACTGCGGTAGTACTATTTTCAGGGAGCGGTACTACCATTTTTTTAGAGCAAAAGATGATTCAAAATGACCCTCTCTGGAACCATCACCTAATCCAAAATCGCTATAGAATTGAATGTATTTTGTTGATAAATACATAACATGTCAGCAGTACATTATACATGTGTAGGAAGGTGGTGGCTACTGCCCTTGTAGATGAAGGCAACGCTCCAAACACAAGAAACACAACTACTATTGAACTGTGGCATGTGGTGACCTGAACTATTTAGCTGTCATTGACCCTTTTGCTAATTCTTGGTCTGCAAGGACACACCAACACACGAGAAAGTTAGTGCAAGACACAGCATCACAATAATATAAATACAAGGCTTGTGTTATTACCTCTTTACTTGCGGTGCTTTTTTCTTTTGGACTATTGCCTTCTCCAAATGTAACATCCCGCCTATTCTCTGGGCCTGAAATACTACCACCATTGTATATTTTTACCATTTTCAATAATTGCTAGTAAGTTTAAGCAAACACTGTTTTATTCATATTGCAACGAATTAACATACATCATACCATTTTGACTCTAACTACCATAGCATACCAATAGAGTCTAAACATACTAATAAAAGGTGGTCCATAAAGTGATGCTGATATGTGAAATTATTCATATGCTACTCCCGCACGTGCATGACGTCCACAATGATCACCTAAAAACAACAAAGTAAGAGTGAATCCGAACACTCAGCAAGCACATTATAGAATGATAAACGCTACCAAACATATAGCAATTAACCAACCATGTAATACTTCCCATAAATTATCATGTTCATATCATTATTCTCAGGTTTCAATATTGTTATACCATTAATGCAATGTAGCACTACTCTACATGCTCATCTCATTACATATGCCGATATAGCCTGAGTGAACACCCGTCGATATTCACCCTATCTCGGGCCCGTCCTCGTTGGCATGGGGGGTCTCTCTACTCTCGTAGAGGCCTACTGAAGTAGGTCTTACGGTATCTACCCACAGTGGATTCCAATTCTTATCTCATGAGTGCACATGATGTGAATGCATATTTTCGTTGTCATAACCATACTCATCATTATCATCATTAGTAGGTAAGCATCATTGCTCACCCCGCTCCATCATCATTGTCATCATTTACCATGCAATATCATAAAGCGTAAGCATCATATAGTACACAAGATTTACCGTCTACTGCACTACCATGTACTTGCCTGTTTATCCTTGGGGTTGATGCGTGGACGACTCCAATCCAAGACCACCACCTGTACAAGTGTCAACCCGACTCAAAATAATATAGCGACACATACACTTATATGCACGTCACTGATTCTACACACAACACTCAACATTGGTATAAAACGCATAGGTATGTGGATTTGATGTGCACGTCGCAAAACCCCTTTTTTTCTCCTCTTTTCTTTTCTTTTCTTTTCTTTTCTTTTCTTTCTTTTGTTCCTGAATTTTCTTTCCCTAGCCGATCTCTTTTATCATTCGGCCAAAAGACCGTACCTCTCCCCATTCCTCTCCTTCTCTCTCACTCTCTCTCCCTTCAATTTTGCCGAATGGCCTTTAGCCTCATTCCTCACTTCTTCCTTAGTCCCTTCACACACTCTCTCTCAAATCCGACTAACTAGGGCCAGATTTGGCCACGCCCTATCGTCGGTTGCCTCCGTGCCGCTCCTCCACTGCCCTCTCCTTCTTCTCACTCCTCCCCTCTCACTTGCCCCATTCCCCCAAATCCCCTCCCTTTGAGTTGGAGTTGGGGTGCGACTGCCACTCGGGCTGCTGGCCACTGGCCATCGATCACCAACCCTCCACTGGATCCTCCCAAAGCTACGCCTCCACTCTCCTACCCTCTACCCTCAAGGTTCCTTCCCCCTCTGGAGTGATTCGGTTGTCGTCGGCAGCTAGGGCCTTGCCGCCATGCCAGCACTCTCCAGCTCACCTCCGGTAGTCCATCCATCACCGAATCTACCAGTGCCGCTCTGGCTACTACGCCCTTGTGCCCAGTCCCCAAGACTAGGCCCAGCTCCATTGGAACCACCGCTTCCTCCAAACGTGGTGGCCACAGCACCGTCCTAGAGCTTGCCATTGGCTCCAGTCATCTACTCACCGTCGGACTATGGCCTGCTGCTCCGGTCGACCATGGTTACCACCGTGGCTGCCGAGCGCCACCCCAGCTCCTCTTGTGGCCCGACTCTTACCCTCTCCCTCCCAGGCTCCTGGCTGGCTCCAGAGTGATGCCACACTCGGTGCCAACCTCTGGCCACCGCACCTCCGGTCGTTACCACCGTGAGCCCTAGGGGCATCACCGGTTCACTCTTTCCCTCATCTTTACGCATTTGATTTAGTTACTATCTTTACCTAGTTTCATTCTTCTACCATGCATGGTTTGGGAAGGCCTAGGATCGCCGTCACGACAGAACATGCTAGGGAGGTGTACGCTGGGGAGTACGTCTTCCCTCTCAAGGGCGTGCGACGGTGGTTATGGGCTCGCCGCCAATGTCATGATAGCCATGTCAGTTGTGGTGCTCATGACCGTGCTAAGTGGCTACGTTAGAGGTAAGCTGAAGAGAATGGCCTACTAGAACATCAGGCTGAGGATGGCAAGGTTCGAGGACGACGACGTTGATGGCCGCGTTGCGATTCAGTTGGGCCCCTTCTCTTACTATCATGGTCAGCCGCGTCCTTGCTCCTCTCCTTTATCTTCCCCTACACCTCGTGCTCCTCTCCTTTGGTCTCTCTCTCTCTCTTCTTGCTCCCTCTCTTATGGTGTGGATGGCTTCGGTGGATTTTTGGTGGCTGTGCTTGCCTCGGTTTGGCTTTGTGGATGGACTCTAGTTGCTCTCTATCTTGGCAGAGAAGAAGGGAATGCAGTGGTTTGTGGGGGAGAAATGAGGTGGCATCAGGTGTTGGTTAGGGCTTATGAAGGAGGCTTTGGTTGGCCTTTCCATCTACTGCCCTGTGCATTGCCAAATATGCCCTCCTCTTACCCCCATTTTAGTCTTGGTTGGCTGTTTGCCTCAAGGACCTTTTGGTCCAAAGGGGCTCTGCCTATGCTTTGAGGTTTTTTCTACCACGGTAAGTAAGACGGTAAAATGTGGGTGTCTGCTAAACTTTTCTGCCGAGTGATAAAACCTACAAATGCAAGAGGCACCAACCAGCCCTGGACGGTTTGGGAATCTCTGTGAGCACTATTGCTTTGGTAATTTTAGAGTCGAAGGGTCCTGGCGGCAAAAATTCTTCATTTTCTTTTATTCTCCCTTGAATTATTTCTATTCCCCTCTTTTTATCTCTTTTGCATTCTACTGGTATTATATTCTAGCCCCTTAACATAATTTGATCCTAAATTCTGGTGTTCAACAATCCACATAGAAGAATCAACAATAAATGAACTGCTCATAAAATCACATTAACCCATACCCGTAGAGAACAACTCTAGGTACTTCTCACACATGCGAGACTCTAACTCTCATATCACTTGTCGCTCGGATTGATGTGTCCAAAGCACTTTGACATACTTTATGGAACACAAATTGTGGGGGTGGGCTGGGGGGAAATACACAAATCATGGCATCAAGTCCAGGATTGTGGCATATTTGAAGTGCAAATTGGGACGGAGGTTGGATTTGGGGAGGAGGGGACCTTGCCTAGATCGAATTCTCCTGTGCAGCGTGATCCTGCCTCCCCGAGCTCCTGGCAGTGTTGCGGGTGCGGGAGTTGGATGTCGACGCGCATGACAATGGCTGCTTCAAAGTACACTAGGGAAGGAGGCGCTGTAGGGAAAGTAGGCACACAATGGAAGGGGCTGCGGTTTGATTGCCCTAGTTTGTGTGCGGAGACGGCGGAGAGATGGATGCCTGCCCTAGCCAGCTCGCGTGTGAATCCCTCCCCTACTCGTAGCGAGCCAACTGGTGGCCGAGGTTGTGAGGACCCTGAGTGATTGGGTCTAACAATCGAGATTCAGAGTAAAATTTGGGGCTAATTTGTTGATCAGAAATGGGGAAAAGTATGAACAAGAACGAAATAAAATGGAGAGCAATAACTAGGGTTTTTTCATTCGTGCTTTAAGTCTTTACAAGACGGCGGCTTATAAGGATCCACAGCCCACACAAGCCTGACGACAGTTCAACAGGTCTTAACGGTGAACAGTAACAGAAAAGGAGCTGACGGTGAATAGTAGTAGCGACTGTATTGGATCACGACCATAGGATCTTAATGAATCGTTACGCTTCAATCTCGTCCACGAGATCTCCATAGTCTCCCACCTTGCCTTCCAACCACACGATTTAATTAAACGAAGAGGTATGAGAGAACCATATTCGTCCGATAACTGAAATGTCCTCTGGATGGATTTGGTTCTAGCACATTTTTAGAATTTTGACAATTGCTCTCTCCTTGAGATCTTTGTCCTCAAGGATTAAATTGTGGGAAGATCCTAGTAATGAAGTCTGAATCCTCCTAGGTTGCAGCTTCTTGTGGTAAATTTTCCTAGTGAATTTTCCATTGGACCACCGGTTCGTTGTTCCAGGAAATAACCCTCCTTTCCAGAATGGCTATTGGGTTAGTTTGGATATGTCCTTCAACATCTACCAGTGGTAGCCCTTGAATTGGAATTACAGTCAGCCCCAAGTGTTTCTTCAACTGACTGATATGAAAGATAGGGTGGATCAAGCATCCTTCTAGCAATAGGATTCTATAAGCTGCCTTGCCAACCTTATCAATGACTCTAAAAGGTCCATAATACCTTGAGTGAAGTTTTAGCACTCTATGCAATCCCAATGATTGTACCGATAAGGGTGCACCTTAAGATAAACCATGTCTCCTATTTCAAAATTTCTTTCAGTTCGATGCCGATCAGTGAAAAAATTCATCCTGGAACTAGCCTTTTCTAGGTTTGCCTTGATAGCTTCAAATGCAGCCTGTCTCTTTTGTAGCCGGTTCTTTGTTTTCTTCCACTGCTCCCTCTGGTAGCATTGCTTCAGTAATCATAGGTGGCTTCATCCCATACAGTACCTCAAATGGAGTCATGTTCAGTGAAGTGTGAAAGGAGGTATTGTACCATGACTCTACTTGAGACAGCCATGAACTCCATCTTTTAGGGCTAAGGTCATGCATCGCAAGTAATTCTCAAGGCATTGGTTGACTCTCTATTTGATCGTTTAAGGATGGTAGGCACTACAAAGCCTCAATTGGACTCCCAGTGCCTTGAATAACTCCTACCAAAAGGTTCTGGTAAAGACTTTGTCCCTATCAGAGATAATCATAACTGGGAGACCATGCAGCTTATACACATTGTCTAGAAAAATATCAACCACATCTTGCACTCAATAGGGATGTTTCATTGGCAAAAAGTGTGCATACTTGGTAAATCTGTCTATTACCACTAGTATCACATCATTTCCTCTAGATTTTGGTAAATCTTCTATGAAATTTATGGTGATATGAGCCCAAGTTATTTTTGGAAATGGAAGAAGTTGTAATAACCCGGGGTGGAAATGGAAGAAGTTGTAACAACCCAGGGTAAGGAACATTCTCTGTCTAGCACGAGAGCTCGCACAGCTCTCACGAACAAACTGAATGTCAATACACTATTTTAAAAAGGTTATCCTGATAAACCGTTTCAAATAGACGATACAGGGAAACAATAAGCTAAAAAGGAGGCTTTCTTCTTCCTTTTCCTTTTTTAGAATGAATGAACTACAACGATACGTATATTTTCAGTTGCTTGGCATGGAGTAGCTGCACAGCATTAACGAATCTCTTTGAAGACAATCTGATTACAGGCAAAATGCGGCAGGCTGAGCTGCTCCACACATACGCAAAGCATCATGAGCAGCTGCGCAATGACGGGGGCGGTGTGACATTGCAAATTCTGATACAGCATGAGTACCCTCCTCCGACTTACATCTCTGAAGCTCATGAGACCAGGTCCAATTCGAAAAGGTAAATATATATTATTTCAGGCGTCTTAGAATACAGCACCGAGAATATTTCGATGGTTATTTCATTATTTCAAGTTTCGGCAACGCCATGTCTGGAACTGTACTATCAAACAAACAAGATTTATCCACTGCTTATGGGGGTAATTATACATCTGGAGATCTCTTATGATACCGCCGTTGGAAACAACTCGACAAGGGAAGCTCATGGCTATTGGGCCTAGATACTCTCCTCCCTCTGGAACAGTATTGACCCGATCATAACCGCGATTCCAGTCACGGCAATGGTGAAGAGTAGCCGCTTGTGCTGTGAACCATGAGCAGGGCGTACCAGCGGTGGAGGGCGCACTTCTCTCTCTGGAATGGTTCTGGCACTTAAATTTAAAGCACCTGTTTAGCTTAAGTGGCCTATAGTACTTTACAAAATCATCTCATAAAATGCAAACTAAAAAAATAGAAGAAAAGATCGACATATAAATCTGCCAGTTCCATTACTCCAACAAAGTATCATCTTCGTGGGAAAACTCACCAAAGTGTAAGACAAATAAGAAATATCAAATTGAATTGATTTTGAATTACATTGATTGAGCACATAAGGACTAAGGATCAAGGCTAAGGTATATGATTTGCTCATAATGGTTTAGCTTGGAAAGAAAATCTAAGTTCATTGAAAATAAGCAGTCAAAGAAGTATGCAACTCTCATCTTAAAATGGACCATACATTGGATCATACCAAGGTTATATGAATGACACAAAATTCAGCATTCTTTTAGAGAAGTGTCTATGTACGTACCTTGATGATTCTGCAGAACCATTTGAGTTTTCATGACACTGTATTTCATGCCCTATCCATTCACGTAGTCTAATATACTTCTTGCATGGTTGACAAAACTCTGTTCGGTTTCCGCATACATCCTGTATCTCAAACTATTATGATCAGAACATATATCAAATAAATTTAAATAAATATGTGTTTCAAGGGCAACAACAAATTATACCTGGTGTTCATGAAGATCAACTGCGGGTAATTCAAACTCACAATATTCACACGCAACAACCCTTTGTGGGCACTGTTCACTTTTATGAAAATCCCAGATCTCACGTTGTAAGGTTTCTTTGCAAAGAGAGCAATTTACCTGCATGTCATAAGATACAGTTAGTGTACATTACAAACAAATAAAGCAGCTGTTCTAAAAATCCTGGAACATGTGCATTTTACTATTCTTGCTCCTATATAATGGCAATGTTGCATATACTCCTGCTTTCAATTGGGATAAAAAATAACATATGGTCAATGTAGCAGGAGAAATGTGCGTAACCAATTTGCACATACAAGAAGCAGCTAACAAGCTAACATGGTGGTTGGAAGAAGACTATACAACAACAACAAAACCATTTGTCCCAAACAAGTTAAGATGGGCTAGGAATGAAATCTTCTCAAGATCAAAGAGATGAGAGCTTTGAAACAAAACCTACAATGCTAAAACCTTAAACCGTACATCCTATATCTGAGCCGAGAGTCTAAAACATTACCTCTAACTTTCTTATAGTTCCGGTACGTGGATCGCTAACTTCTATGTGTTTCTATCCAAAGCTAATTCTTTACATACATTTCAATCCCTCAAGTTTTTTTAACTGCTTCTTCCCACGTTAGTCTTGATCGACTTTTGCCTCTTCTTACATTTTCAGTACGTCTTAAAATTCCACTACGTACCGGTGCCTCAGGAGACCTCCGTTGGAGATGTCCAAACCATCTCATACGATGTTGGACAAGTTTCTCTTCAATTGGTGCTACCCCCACCCTATCACGTATATCATCATTGCAGATGCGATCCCACCTTGTGTGACCACAGATCCACCGTAGCATCTTCATCTTCGCTACACTCATTTTCTGTATATGTTGCCTTTTAGTCGTCCAACATTTTGCTCCATATAGTATCACGGGTCTGATCGCCGTCTTATAGAACTTATCCTTTAACTTTTGAGGGACTTTTTTTTGTCACACAGGACACTAGATGCTTGGCGCCATTTCACCCACCCCGCTCTTATCCTGTGGCTCACGTCTTCATCAATCTCACTGTCCCACTGTAGTATCGATCCCAAATAACGAAATGTGTCCTTCTTAGACACTACTTGTCCGTCCAATCTAACATCTCCATCATCTGCCCTAGCACCACTGAAATTATAGTCTGGAAGAAGACTATAATTGTCTGCAATTTTGATTCTAACACATTTGGTTTCTATAACTGCTGCAGTTAACTTAAGTGCCAACCACATGTGCAATCAAGCCTGTCTTTCTATCTACTTTCTCTAAGCTATAGAAATTGACAGCACCAAATAGGAAACTAAGGAAACATATAGCATAGATCACACAAAGAGAATCAATATGGTGTAATGTTTTGGAAATCCGAAACATCACGTTTAGGATGCGATTGCAAACATACCGGAGCGTGGTTTTCATTGTAGTGTTCATCCATAAGCTTCCTGGCAACCATTTCTCCACAGTGTTCGCACTTTTGAAGGTTACGAGCACAGTGTGCAGAATGCAAATCAATGTTTGAAGATGGGATGTCTCGCTGGCTGAAGATAAAGAACACACAGAAACTAAAATTGGTAACCAGCATCCAATGTGGCAATAAAGCATGAATGTGATGACACCCATCAAACTACAACTGTACCACAAGTCATAAATTGCATAGGATCGGAATGAGTTGAAGTTTGAAGCATTCTAGAATGAAAAGCTCCTGATCCCAGAGCTCTACCAACTAATATTACGTTCATCCTTTGCACGTCTGATTAGAAAATGAGGCCAAAAGGTGTACACGAAGTAAATGGCATAAATAAATGCATCAACAATGTCCCAGTAGCAATGATCACAAATCATAATCCAGTCTCTTTTGTTTGTTCTATTCACACCTGACACTGAATTACTTCGACTAACACTGAATTACTTCGACTAGAGATTAATTCTACAAACTCACTGTAAGGTCTATCCGTAAGTACATCAACAAACCATCAAAGAAGTGTTTTTTTCCTCCCAATTATTTTGATGGCTTCTAATGGAAAAGAACAGAAAGTATATGTATATCTCCTGGCACCGGTGCTACACAATGCAATAAAACACCAGGAGCATTCATAGTTTTCAACAGTTCAAAGCTATCATTCTCGGTTCAATTATAATACCACACTTGCAGCTATTTTTGGATAAATTTGCAAGACAAATTTCCCCCCCAGAAGTACTCCCTAGACCACTAGCGGCCACCTATTTGGCTATTCTGGTAGACCAAATAATGCGTTTTCTTATGGGAATAGAACGCAATTTATTGATCGTGCCATACGCTAGATCAGGATCGAACAAACAGCTACTTCTGCGACCAAGCTAATCCTCTCCTCGAGCCAATCGGCTCTTCCCCGGCTCAGATCCAAACCCACGAGACCAACGAATCAGGTGAACCGCACCACCGACACGCGAGACAGTCCACACGAACGTCACGAAACAGGTAAGCGCAAGAGACGGGGACGGGCGGGCCACCTACCAGTGGGCGCAGGTGGAGGTGGAGGTGGCGACGGCGGTGGAATCGGAGTCGGCGGCGGCCGCTGCAGCCATGGCGTTTCGTCGCAAGACCGGACGGATCGCCTCGCCTCTGGCCCCGACGTCCCGCTCCCGATCGAACCGGCGCTCGGGCGCTCTCGTCGCCGCCCAGACGAGCTGGGGCCGCAGCGGGGAAGGGAGGATGGGGGCGGAGACGCGGAGGCTGGATGGCCGGAGGTTTCGAAGTAGAGGAGTCAGGGGAGACACGGAGTTTGGTGGGGAGTAGAGATGGCAATGGGTACCCGAAACCCGATACCCGGTGGGTTTTTACTCTTTTAGGGTATGGGTCTGAGTCAATTTTCTAACCCATGGGTCTTTTAATAGGCAAAAAGTCGAACCCATCGGGTCTGCCGGGTTTGGGTACGTTCCTATAGTACCCAAACCCGTAAACTCATGGGTAATATAAACCCGATCTATAGGAGTTATCAACCCAGGCTCCCAGCCTCCCAGGCAAACCAGCCCAGCCCATAAACCATTAGCCATTTAGCCCCAAGTCCCCAAATCCAATGCGGCAATGCCCCATTACCCATACGGCTAACCCTAACTAGCACTCGGTAACGGTCACTACTCACTCCTCCCCAGTCCCCACCCCGATTCAATAGATGCCACAGCGGCGGCGCATCTGGCGCTCCGCACTCGGTCTCCGGTAGTCTCCACACTCGCCCTCCCGTCCCGCAGCTCTAGCTCCTGCTCCCGCCACTCTGGCCGCACGCTCGTCCTCCCGCACACCCTCGCCGTCGCCTCGCCTTCCAGTTCAGCCCGCGCCCCAACGCCGCAGCCAACACGCATCGCAGTAGTAGGCCCTTGGCCATAGTGCTGCCCTCCGGCTCCAACGAAGATGGCCGGTGAACTTCTTCCTCCTCTCCATTAACCATTGTTGCAGCTCACATTACTGAATCCATGGGCGACCCATGGGTACCCGTTAACCCAGTGGGCATGGGTCTGGGCAAAAATCTGCACCCGTCACGGGCATGGGTTTTTTAGCGGGCACGTCCAACTTTCATGGGCACGGGTTTGGGATAGCAAAACCCAGCGGGTTTATGCCCGTTGCCATCTCTAGTGGGGAGGTCGAGAGGAAGCAGCGAGGAGAGAGGGTTGGGCATGACCGTCCTGCCGGAGTAATTCTAGATTTTGACTCTCTTTCGTATGGTATTTTTTAAAGGGAAAATTGCTCTAATGCCACAAACTTATGTGTCATCCTTTCTTTTATCATATACTTAAATATTTTTGTTAATATGCCACAAACTTAAGTGTTTATTCCTTTTTTTGCCATTTCCTCCACTTAAACTCTAAATTAATTGCAGTTTGTTTTTTCCTTACATGGAGTGACCGTTTTGCCCCTTCTCACTCCATACCCCACGCACAGCATAGCTCAGATCCATCAGATCGATCGATCCCTTCCCCTCACGCGTGCACAGGAGCGGAGATGGAGCCGGCCTCCCTTCCCGTCGCCGGTGACCCTCGACCCGGCGTCCTCCGGTGACCCTCTCCCGACGGCGGCACCCACGAAGTCCTCCGGCGTGGCGTCGCCCCCTCTCCCGACGGCGGCGCCGACGACCCCGGCCTCCATGGCGGCGGCGCCCACGACCCCGGCCTCCTCCGTTGGCTGCCATGCCGGAGGAGGTCGGGGTCGTGGCCGCCGCCGCCATGGACGCCGGGGTAGGGGGCGCCGCCGCGGAGGAAGCCGGGGTCGTGGGCGCCGCCACGGAGGAGGTCGGGGTCGGGGGCGCCGCCGCCATGCCGGAGGAGGCCGGGGTCGTGGGCGCCGCCGCCATGGACGCCGAGGTCGTGGGCGCCGTCGCCATGGAGGCCGGGGTCGTCGGCGCCGCCGTCGGGAGAGGGGGCGACGCCACGCCGGAGGACTTCGTGGGCGCTGCCGTCGGGAGAGGGTCGCCGGCGACGGGAAGGGAGGCCGGCTCCATCTCCGCTCCTGTGCGCGCGTGAGGGGAGGGGATCGATCGATCTGAGCTGTGGTGTGCGTGGGGTATGGAGTGAGAAGGGGCAAAACGGTCACTCCATGTAAGGAAAAAAGCAAACTACAATTAATTTAGAGTTTAAGTGGAGGAAATGGCAAAAGAAAGGAATAAACACTTAAGTTTGTGGCATATTAACAAAGATATTTAAGTATGTGGCAAAAGGAAGGATGGCACATAAGTTTGTGGCATTAGAGCAATTTTCTCTTTTTTTAAATAGCATTTTAACACGGAGCTAAAGTGTGCAAGCGAGGTGTCGAAACACCCCCACCGCGCCAAGTCGCCTGGCGTGTGCGCCTGCCGTGCGAGGGAGATGGGGTGCCACTCCACCGGGCTAGGCCGCCTGACGTGCAACCTCACCGCGTCAGTCTTTTGGTTTTTTATTAATACAAATTGTTATTAAAATTTAAGGTTTTTATTTTTAGTAGCAATTTTAATTAAAAATTTAATTGCAAAAAATAATAGTAATATTTTGTATTGATCTGATGGATGTAATTATGGGAAAATAAAGAGCAATTTTTGTAGATAATACATATAGCAAATCATATTTGTACATTGTTATTTTTTAAAAATAAAAGGGCAGACAATGTAGATGTGTTGGTCTGTTTGTGATTTTCGTAGATTCTCAATGGTATAAAATCTATTAGACTGGCATAATATTTTGTGATTGTCGTGTGTTGTTGTAGTGTGAGAATTTTCCGGAAGAATTTTGTAGGGATGATTAAGGCGTTAATGACTAGTAAGTATGAAGGTAAGTGATAACACGATGTACGATTGATCCATTTGTAATTTTCGTAGATAGTGAATTGTACAAAATATGTTAGATTCATAATAACAATTTGCGACCGTCGTATGTTGTTATAGTGCAAGAAATTTTCTAAAAAATTTTATGACGACGATTGATATAGCAACTATTGGTAAGTACGAAGGAAAGTAATATTAACCACGAGAAGAATTGAATGCGGAAAGACGACGAGATTTGATGTTGCGAATTAAAATAGACTTTATAATAAAACTGGGAATAATACGGCGCATAGGGTTTGGTTACATGCATAAGAAACAACATCACGCACGATGCAACAAACCAAAATACTCTTACGATACATATGTGCCTTTCTGGAATGGAAATAAATTCAACCTTTGGAGAACTTGTGCGGGACAGCCCAACCTACTGCGGGACCAGGGCCATTTCTCCTTCCTTATGAGCTCGGCGTTGAACTCCTCGGTAGCCTCTTTGGCCTTCGTCGCCATTTCCCTCTTTTTCTAGTGTTCCCTCTCGCGAGCCTCGCGCTCCCTGTGCATGCACACCTCGAGATGAGTTTTCGTCTCCCGACATATACGCTCGGTTTGCTGGTCATTACGGCGCTCCTCCTCCCAGATCTTGCAGGCCCTTTTAACATTTCACTCCTTGTAGTCGAGAGATCCACTGGTCATGTGGGTGGATCTCTAGATCGATCCACTTGCATTAGCCACATAGCGATTCCAGGGACTACGGGTGGATGGGAGATGTTGTTAGTGCGTACTTTAAAAGAGAAATAGTAGGAAAACACACTGTAACTGGTCCTTACTAGCTATCAATAGATGCTCATGTCCCGATGGCGGTCGGGATAGTCACAGGAATAGTTCGCGCAACCCCAGTAACACATTAGTCACAGGAGTAGTTCGCACAACCCCAGTAATGCATGTCTATGCTAAACCGCTGCTTAGAATTGAAGAATTTGCATGGGTCCCTACACCAACAGAGGAGCTATGTCTCCCCCACGGGGCGGGTGTTGTGACAAACGCTCGGTTGGAACGTTCAGGATGGACATGCTTATACAGGGGCATCATTGCGGGGATGTGACCTCTTGGCACGCTCCACTTGTTCGGCCTAGGCTACAACAGCTCTTACTTGTTCGTCATGGGCCGCAGCAGATGATCATCCAGTCTGGCATACCTGAGCGTGTTCGTGAGGCTCAGCAGCACGATCGGCTCCTTTCGGAGGTGCAAAAGAGGATCTCAGAGGGTCATTCTCGAGAGTTTAACGTGGATGAGAGTTGTGCGGTTCGTTTCAAAGGCCGACTCTGTGTACCATAGATATCAGAGGTGAAGATAGATATCCTTCATGAGGCTCACTAGACTCTGTATTCTATACATCCGGGTGAGACCAAGATGCATCGTGACCTGAAGCAAGTCTTCTGGTGGAAACAGATGAGGTGGACGTTGCTAAATATGTTGCATCTTGTGGCGAATGTCAGCAAGTGAAGGCCGAGGGTAAGTGGCTTGCTGGATTGTTGCAGCCTTTGGAGATTCCTGAGTAGAAGTAGGAGCATATCACTATGAACTTTTTGGTTGGCTTGCCGTGCTTGCCTCATGGTTGGGATGCTGTTTGGGTTGTTGTGGATAGACTTACCAAGTCCACGCATTTCATTCTGATGAAGACGACCAATACAGCTTAGGATCTGGCCCTGTTGTATATTAGAAAGGTGTTGATATTGCATGGTGTGCCCAAGTCGATTATTTCTGACCGGGACACCAAGTTCATCTCCAAGTTTTGGCAAAGTCTTTAGGCTATGTTGGGCACAACAATTTCTCTTAGCATGTCTTTTCACCCTCAGACGGATGGTCAGTCAGGACGGACCTTTCAAACTCTAGAGGATATGCTTCGTGCTTATGTTCTGTCCTAGAAGGGTAGTTGGGAGGACCATCTGGCATTGGCGGAGTTTGCATATAACAATAGTTATCAAGCAAGTATCAAGATGGCTCCTTTTGAGGCTTTGTATGGCCGGAGATGTGTTTCTCCTCTTTGTTGGCATGCTGTGGGTGAGAGGTCTTTACTTTGGCCCAGACTTTGTTAAGCAGATTACAGAGAAGGTGCAGGAGATTTGATAGAACCTGTTGGCCGCTCAGAGCTGATAGAAGAGTTTTGCGGTTGTTCGGCGTCGCGAGTTGGAGTTTGCTGTTGGTGACCTTGTGCTCCTCAGGGTGTCCCAGCCAAGGGCATCATTCGGTTCGGTACCACCGGGAAGCTTAGCTTATGGTTACATCAGCCCGTTTCTAGCGGTTGCACACGTGGGTAGTCTGGCCTATCATCTGGAGTTGCCTGGCTCAATGAGTGGTGTGCATAATGTCTTTCATATGTCTATGCTGAGGAAGTATCTGCGGGATCCCGAGCACAAGATCGACCTGGAGCTGATCACTGTGGAGCAAGATCTCATTGTGGAGTGTCGACCATCGCGTATCTTGGACTCGTCGAAGCGGGTTATGAGGAAGAGGGCCATCAGGTACGTGAAGGTCCTCTGGACGAATCAATTTGAGCGGGAGGCGACGTGGGAGCTTGAGGATTAGATGCGGAAGAAGTACCCCGAGCTCTTCGATGTTGGTGAGTACTCGTAGTTGCTGTTACATGGGAGCTTGAGGATCAGATGCGGAAGAAGTACCCCGAGCTCTTCGATGTTGGTGAGTACTCATAGTTGTTGTTTAACTTTGTTGCTCCCTCCTTTGTTGTACTCCTGTTCCGTGGTTCTGAGGTGTTAGATTCGGGGATGAATTATTTTTAGGAGGGGAGAATGTAATGCCCTAGATGTCGATTCAGTCTTTCTTTCGTTGAATCGTGGAAGGCGGGTGTGGGCTATGGATTTGTCAAAAAAAGAAAGAGGAGGGTTGGTGGGCTATCCAGAGAGGGAGACCGGACCTTCCACCTCCCCACCTTTGGCCTAGGCCGGCCCAACCTAAGGCCCAGCTGCCCCCTTTTTCCCCCCAACCCTAGGCCGCCCCCTGTGGTAGCCACCCCTCTCCCCTGCGTCTACTTCCCCCTGTGCCCTGCTGCTCTCCCTGCTAGAAAGAAGAAGGGAAGGAAGCAGAGAAAAAGGGAAGGAGAGGAAAAAGAAAGGAAGGAGGAAAGGATTTCTTGTGTGGACGACCTAGGTTTGGAATCCTTACCTTTCCTCTCTGTTTTAGAATGATCTTAGGCATTTGGCTCATCATCAGGGGTAGATCATCTAGAAGAAACCATCGTTCTACGCTTTAAGTTTGAGAGGGAATTGTCGGGTTTCGGACATAGTGACGCTTTACCTTTAAGTTATGAATGTTATATTGAGGTTTTGTGTTGAATAGTGATTTGCGAATATGTGGCTTTGTTCCTGACCATGCTTGAGCCCTTTGCCCCTTTGATAGAGGCAAATAAATATAGCGGTTATTGCTACAGTTTAACTTATTAAGTTAACTGCCTTCACCATAATTGTTGAGGTTTGGTAATTAATCCACCTTTAAATAAAGTTGTCCTGCTATGCTATATGCCTTATTTCACATATTATTGTCTGTGTGGTTTTATTACTAATGAATAAATCATGGCCATATCATGCATGTCATAGTATATCATTTGCATTGAAACTATGTCGCCGCATCTAGCCGCGATCGTACCAGTATATCATCGTACATTGCCGTAGAACGATGCACACTCTTACATTGCCAGGTAAGAGCTCAATGTATCATTTACATACATATGTATTTCATGAAGATAACCCTTGTTCTGAGGTTTTAAGAGGTATTGGCTCGTGAGAGTCACTTGTGGCACAGGGAATTTTCTTATGGTTGCTGTTGGTAGTAATTGTGGTTTTGGATATGAATGAGGATATAGTGTGGATGATGAGAATTAATTGTTAAGGATTTATCATTGTATCACGAGTCATTAATTTGATGCTTAATCATCCACAGTTTAATTAACTTGTTAAACAGCTTGCTTGCTAAGATTTTATCTCGCCCATGTATTCTCTCTCCCAGATGATCCTTGAGCATGTTGGAAAGGGTAGTGCAGCACGACACCATTATACAAGTCTTCATGAGTTTTGCTATAATAAGTTAAAGTATTTTTAATCATTTATTTCTCCCAGTCGTTGAGTATTGTATCTTAATGATGCTAGACTGTGGTTGGCTTTAGTGTGGTTTGAACATTCAAGCTAGGTTGATAAAGAATGTTAGTGCGCAGTTTTATGTCCTAATTATATTGTTTTACTGTCCTTATATTGTTTTACTATCTCCCATTATAAGTTATGTTGTCGTGTTTTCACATAGCTCCTCTTTTTTTGCCGGGTTTACTTTGTAATCCAGTTGGTCGTAAGTGTAGTTTGGTATCATCCCGGAGTAACGTGGTTCCTAGGGTGTTACATCACGCTGCCTCACATCTGCCGTGCGGCACCGCCCTCCCCCCGCGGGCGGCGTCTTCCGTTTGTTATTTTTGTGCGGTCGGTATCATTTGTATAATTACATGTTCAAAATAAGCAAATACCGTCAAAAGCTCTGCAATCAAGCGGCAGTAGGTAGGAGGTAGGAGTGCGTGGTCCAGATTATAGCATTGTATTGCCCTCGTGCTGGATCGATCTCGAGATCCCAATCACTCAATCAGTGATGCATGCGTGTGCCTGCCTCCCAAACGGCTGCCCTTCTATTTGCCGGCCGGTGAAATCGAGTTAGTACGTAAGTACTAGATGACCTGTCGATCTTCATCAACCAGATCTCTCTTTTATTTGCTCGTGACCAGTGCGATATATACTAGGCATGTTGCATGCGTGCATACCGTGTCACTTGCATTGCCCGGTCCAGGTTAGGCAAGACGAGGCAAGCCTCCAAGCAGTTAGCCAGCTAGAGTACATAATAAGTGTACCGGCTGGTCCACGGAGGCATAAACCCATGCATGTATATGCATCCATGGCCGGCGCGTCGGCACATGGCTGGGCTCGCTGCTCGTCGGTGCATCTCCCCTTTAATTTCCGGCCGATCGAAAGCTCCTTTAGTGCGTATATATTGTCTTATTAGAGCAAGTACAATAGTATAGCCAACTAGTGGCTATAACACTTGTCCATTTCATCTATAGCCTTCAAAAAAATAGTTCATACAATAAGGTAGCTATTACAATAACTATTTGGCCCCACGTGTAAGAGAGTGAAATGCATATTTTTACGTGCTATAGCTAGCTGTAATTTAGTAGCCAGCTTCCTTCTCTCTCTTCCTTTCTCTCTCTGCCACGTAAGATTTGGTTGATATTATATTTGCTATAGCCTGCTGACTAAGCCTTATTGTACCTGCTCTTATTGGTGGTGCCTGCCTGGGTTTGGCTAGCTTCGTGGGCGCTAAAAATGGACGGCGACGGGGAATGGCTTACGTGTTGTGACGTGGGCCCTTTTTTTAAATGAGCATCGATTAAGAATCTTTTAAATAATTATTTTTTATTAATATTATATAAGTATACCATCAATTAAAAAATTTCAGAAATAATACTCTGGCGTTATTTCAAATGGCCATTGGCGCTCTGACATCGATTCTGTCGCCATTTCAGAAATTGATAGACGGCTTGTCGTCGAACCAATCGACGCCAGTGCGCCACATGTGTTGTCGTCATTTCAATTGGCAACAGATAAACCAATCATCAATTGAAGTGGGGACAAAAACCCCAGATAAACCAATCGTCAATTGAAGTAGCGACAGAAACCCGCACAACATTAATTGTCATTTCAAATGGCGACAGATGCCCCTTTTCCCCCATTTTAAGTCTAAAAACCGTTCATTTTGATTTGGTAACAAAAGAAATCGGGAAGAAAGGGAAACATGGCATACAGGGCTGGAAGCTCAAGATGTGGGAGGGAACGATGGTGATGGACTAGGTTTCAAGATCATGACCCTTATCTCGAAGACACGAGTACGTATGATCCCCTACACATTGACCCCCTAAGCTTCGATCTACCACTCAATACCAAGGAGTCCTACACCCCTAGAAATTCCCTCTATGACTACGCACACATCCTTGAACCTTGGCTCCAATGCAAGTACAAACTTGACACGGTGATCCAGTTTTCTGACAACAACACACACCTAGGACGTCGATACTTTCACTGCCCTTTGTTCATCTTAAGTAGTTTATTTACTCGTATACTTGCACGCATGCATCACTTGTAATCACCTTGTCTTGCTTGCAGATCACGGATTGCAAGTTCACCGAGTAGGTAGATCAACTTATCCAATACCTACCCAGTTTTACATCCACACTCTCCAAATCTACCTAGAAGAGATACGCGAGGAGCTCAAGATAGGGAGGATCAGGGAGGGAAATAATGAGGATGTGGTCCATCTCGGCAATGACTACCACTTTTGCTATTGCGCGACTTGGAGCTGTCATTGCACCTACCATTACCATGACAACCAACCACGTTCATGCCACCTTGATGGCCGTCATTCTATGTGGGTGCCGTACGGTCTACCATTTTCAACTTAGGGGCTTTCCCCCATAGGCCCTACTAGAACTAAGTCCATTAATATCATTTATGCTCAGCAAGGCCCACATGTATCTTAGATGTAGTTTTGTTTGATGGTCCATGTATGTTGTCATTTGTATCGTATTAGTAGTGCAACATAAAATCCCACAAGACGGACCATGTTCATGTGTAAAATTTATAACTTGTACCAGCTTTTCTCAGTGATTAGACTTTCTCAGTGAAACGACAGCACGCGCCAGTGGTTCTCAGGGAATTGACAACACATGCTAGCTTTTTTAGCGAGTTGACAATGCGTACCAGCTTTTCTCATAGAATTGACAGCACGCACTTGCATTTAGCATGGGCTAGCTTTTTTTAGTGATTACACTTTCTCTGTGAATCGATAGCACACGCCAACTTTTCTCATTGAATTGATAGAGCACACAGCTTTTTTCAATGAGTTAACAATATAAGCCAGCTTTCTTTAGTGAAATGACAACAACATGCTAGCTTTTCTGAGTTAGAACGTAGCACACACTAGCTTTTCTCAGTGATTAGACAATACGCAGTAGTTTTTCTCAGTGAATTGACAGCACACGCCAACTTTTCTCAGCAAATTGGCAACATGGGCCATTTATTTTCAATAAGCTGATAACATGCACCAGCTTAATTTCTCAGTGATTACACAGGACGTGCTAGCTTTTTCTTAGTGTGTAGAGAACACCCTCCAGTTTTTTGAGTGAATCGACAACATGACCGATCCCATGCTCACAAGATTCGCTCTCGTTGATATGAGTGCACTTTTGTTTAGCAAAATTCACTCCAAAACACTAAGCGCTAGCCTCCTATAATGGGGAGGGGCATACTCCACGACTAGAGCGAACACTCCAGTCAAGCTAACATCGAAAATAGGAGGAGAGGAGAGGGAGGAGAGACGTAGAGGATGTCAAGTTGTAGAGAGATGCTTCAGAAGCGAAAGTAGTTGCCAAGAAAAAAGGCTCCTACCCTAACAATTCTTGCAATGATGCACCTGTGCCACTTGAGTTTCCCCGCGCCATAGTACGTCTGCAGTAATTCGGCACATATCATTCAATCAACACATATAGCGACCACTGCCCGGGCGCACTACACGTGTGGTGATAACCACATAAGTGAATGTTATGTATTGATAAATCACATCATTTGTGTGCCACTAACTTTCCCATGCATGGTGCTAGATAAGGGAGCGTTGCTACTTCTTCCAATGGATCAACGGCCTGGAGAGGTATGATAGAGCATTTACCGAGCAGAAATACATGCTCAGCTACCTAGTGGTGTCCAAGAACTTCACTCATTGGAAATCTTATGCCAAGGACAAGAGAAAGGAGAGGGTGGAAAACAAGGAAAAGGCACCGATGGTCCCCGATGCTCCTACTGAATGACAATTTATTTCGGACTGGGACAAGTCTATAGAAGTTGTGGAAGCTGAGTACTGGACAGCCGTCACGAAGGCTAAACCCCACAGGGAAGATAAAGGAAAGGCACCGATGGACCAAAATGTATATGACAAATGATTACAAGCCTAACTTCTTCTCTATCCCGAGTGTTTTTATTCCAAAAGACGTATATGTATCTTAGCTGTAGTTCTAATTGATAGCTTGTGTATATTGCCATTTGTATTGTAGGAGTTTTGAAGCTACACATATACACTTATCCAAACCTTATGCGCCATGTAATTCGCACCGTCACTATTAAATTTTATGTTGGGCTCGAAAATGATAATTACCTAAACCCGAATCATGAATACAATGTTATGCGCCAAATTCTAACGTTAATAGTTAGCTATTATTTCCAAACTACGGAAAGTTAATATTTAAAGGAATGATTTCATGGCTAATCCCCTGTTTTTAATATTAATCTATTATTTTGAAACTATTGAAAGTTAATAGTTAGCTATTATTTTGAGATTGCTGAAAGTTAATATCTTCCCCGAAAGTTAATAGATAGCATATGTTTTTTTACTACAGTGGGTCCTCAGTCGCTAGTTGGAATGACAACAGAGTCTTGAATGGTGCCAGACAGGACTGCATGTTGGATGTGGTTATTTAAAATGGTGATAAAATATTATTTCTATAATTTTTAATTGATGGTATATTTATATAATATTAATAAAACAATGGATTATTTAAAAATATCCATTGATTAACGGGGGATCATGGGAACTCTACTCACCTCTGTGATCGGGCATATATCGGGCCCGGACTCCTGTGAGCTAGCATAGCTCCTTTTTCATTTCTCACAATTTCAGGTCTGTGCTCTTTTCTAAAACATGATCTTAATTTGTGAAAAGACCAAAATGCCCCTTCTTCTTTCCCACTGTCTTCCTCAGCATCTCCTTCCTCTGTCGGATCTACTGGCGGCGTTGGCGAGCTGGGTGAGGGTGCATGCACGTCGATATGGGCGCAGATGCGCCGCGCGGTGTTGATGCCGTGAGTGTGTGCGACAACAGTGGCGAGCGCGGGGGCATGCCGCAAATACAGCTTTTCACGTGCAAATTTCAGCCAAAAAAATAGAAAAATGCTGAAATAAGAAAATAGTGGTAAATCTTGAGGTTGTACTTCATAAAGTGGCAATCTTTATGGTGCCAGATATTTGATTTTCCCTGTTCTAAAAAGAAATAAAACAATCCTTGTCAGGCTAAAAGACGTAGCAGAGGAACCCATTTTTCATAGTACTTAGGGCCTGTTTGGCAGAGCTCCACCACTGAAAAAGTGAATCTGGAGCAGCAGATTCACCATGGAGCAGCTCCACCGTGAATCTGAGATCCCACCATGGAGCTGGATAAACTGTTTGGCTTCCACAGCAGCTCCAGATCCACGAAACTGAGTTTTTGGTGGGAATGGCCTGTTTTGCCCTTGGGGTTGTATGATATATATATTTTTTCATATAACACACATGTTTTGTTCATATTTATTCACAAAAAATGGTGTATTTTTTGTGAACACAAATGCAATATCTCGACAAAAATATTCATGAGCATTCAACATTGACGCACAAGATAGATAATTAATTAACCCATGCCCATGACAACGTCTCAACACTATTGCGATTGTCCATACATAAAAATAACTAAAGATTAAATGAAGACTAGTATTCCCTTACATGCTAGTTCCAAGCAAGAGCAATAGCCGTGGCCAAATCATTACGAAATACATCCATAGTGGCGGCATTGGCTTCCGAAGTAGAACCATCCAATGTAACTACATATCGGTTATACCTTTCCGGTATTGTTGGGACAAAATGAGGATCACGATCGAAACGAGCAAAGTCCGAATCTTCACTATCATGCTCACGAATAAAATTGTGAAGGACCATACAAGCAACAACAACCATTTTTTGCTTCCACATCGGGTAGCTGGGCATCTTGTATAGAATTTGCCACTTCATTTTCAAAACTCCAAAAGACCTCTCAATAACATTTCGAATAGAAGAGTGAATACGATTGAATTTTTCCTTAGGTGTTTTGGGTTCCATACCTCTATGCCACTCCGGCATATGATACCTTTCACCCTTGTAAGGAGCTAGATAGCCGGGCCGATTAGGATATCCGGCATCGACAACATAGTATTTGCCTACACATGGTGAAAACAATATAAGTGAATATTTGCTATCATGACAAAATAGACTAAATGACTAATTATTCATTCATATTACCTTGTGGAGGATGTGGGAAGAATTTTTCGTCCACATTGATTGCATTGTATAGCACACTTGTGTCATGCATAGCTCCCGATTGACCCGTGGCCACATATGTGAACTGCATATCGAAATCACAAACTGCTAAGACATTTTGAGTGGCTATCCTCGTTTTCCCAATATACCTCACTTGTTCATCGGGTGGAAGAGAAACACAAATATGTGTACCATCTAGAGCACCAATGCAATCTTTAAAATGTGGATACACTCGTCTATCATCTCTTATCCTCCTATGAACCGTACGAAAATTGGGATCTTTAGGTCTAATGAAATCCTTTGCCATGGCCATCAAAGAGTTAAGGACCTCGTCAAATTTCCTAGTAATGGTTTCACCTGAATGCTTGAATCGACTTTGAGCTTTTCGACTTGACTCATTTCCGGCACATGTAAATAAAAACATGCCTAGGCTCTCATAGGTAGTCATATGCAAGGATGGTTGTAGCCCATACCTCTCCACCAATAAACCATGGAGGTCAAAGAATATTTCATTGCTCATACGAAGTTGACTATGGCATTCCCCCGGAGTGCGCCATGTCTCTAGCAAAAACCCCATGCCACTAGTGGTTGACGTCCTTGGTGGGTTTTTATCTAGATACATGTCACAATATATTTGGGCAAGCATAGCACCACCTAAGACAATTTTGAAAAAATCTTCGCTTTCATCACTAGAATTATCGCTAGACATCTGCAAGAAATGACATATATAAATGACAAGAAGGAAAAATGACAAGAAGGAATAAATGACATAATATGTAATAACTCTAATAAAAAAAACAACATCATGTTGCACATTGCACATTCTAACCAGCACATTGCAAATTCTAACCAACACATTGCACATTGCACAGCAGATTGCAAATTCTAACCAGCACATTGCACATTCAACAACAGATTACAAATTCAACACACCAGCGCATTGCACATTGCACATTCAACAGCACCAGCACATTGCACATTCAACAGCACCAGCACATTGCACAGCACATTGCACATTCATACCTCATCATCCCTTGCCCTCTTGTTGGTCGACGGAGCACGTGTCCTCGCTTGCGATGCAGAGACCCCTGCTGGACCTCCAGCTGCTGCCTCAACCCTAGCGGCCGGGCCCCCAGCTGCTGCGCCGGCCAGGGCGGCCGCGCCCCCAGCCGCTGCGCCAGCCAGAGGGGCCGCGCCCTCGGCCAGGAGGGCCGCGCCAACGGAGGCCGGGACGGGCGCTGCCGGCTGGTTCCAAAGCGCGCGCGAGAGCCTAACCCTAGGGGCCGATTTCGCCATGGAGGAAGAAGAAGGAGGTGGAGGAGGTAGAGGGGGGCCGGATCTATCAGATCCGGCCATCGCCGGAGGTGGCGGCTCGCCGGAGCGCCGGAGGTGGCGGCGCGAGCAGAGAGGGTGGCGGCGCGAGGAGCCGGCGCGAGGAGAAGCCCTCGGTCCCTCCGTCGAACGGAGAAAAGGTCGATTAGAAAAAAACGGTTGGGATGATGTGTGTAACCAGTGACATTGGTGGGTAATTACCACATAACTCCACGAGTAGATACGAAACAAGTTTTCGTGGAGCACCCCTTGAGGTGCTCCATGGATTTCATGAATCTGGAGCTAGATCCAGTATTTTGGTGGATCCAGATTTCGTGGAGCTGAAGTGTTTGGGTAAAAATTTGTGAAGTGGAGCTGTTTTTGATGGATCTGAAGCTGGTGGAGCTCTGCCAAACAGACCCTTACACTACACGCGCGTGACGCTAGGAATTTTTGCGGTGTATCAACGGCTAATAGCGCGGGCACTCCCCTGCTCGTTCGCGCGCACGCTGGCTCCCTCTCTGCCGCGCGCTACAGGGCCCGCCGTATAAATAGGACCTTTCTTAGGCAGTCCCTGCTTCGTATCAGATATACCCGTTGATTTGATCCGATCCGTAGTATTTCCGTCAGGAGAGGAGAGGAGAGGAGAGGGAGGGAGCAATCATAGCGCCCCGCTTCCTTTATAAAAAGCGTCGCCCCCGCTTTTCCTTCCCTGCCTGCCACACCTCCATCCATCGCCGCGCCCCCGCCCCCGCTCCCATCCTTCCTTCGCTCGCTCGTGTGCCCGCCGCCCGATCGGATCCCTCGCAGGTACCGACTCGCCGTCTCTCCCGCCGATCATCCCAAAGTTTTTTTTCGTCGATTTCGGAGGTGTACGAGGTCTTTTGATCTGCATTAATGCCGTTCTGGTGTGCTGATGCGATCGGATTGTGCCGGATTCTGGTCGGGGATTGTGATGCGTGTGCCATTGTGTGATTACCGGGAACGATTACGTTTGTGGGGGGTTGGGAGCGTGGAAATGCGGCGTTTGTTTGATCGTGTTTTAGTTTGTGGGCTGGTGGTTACTTCAACCGATCGCCAGCAATGTTTTGGGGGGGGGGGGGGGGGGGGGGAGAAAAGAATGTGTGTGATCAGCGGATTAATTCTGAAAGCCACCACCATGTGATTTTTTTTTGATAAATCAGTGAATCGGTTCAGTGGCTGCTGCGGTGAGCACTTTGGCTTGTGCAGTGAGCACAGTGGCCGATCGGATCTGCTGCTGGGCCGGCCTGTTACAGTTGTTATGTGGGGATCAAGAGATTTTGGTTGATAGTGTACAAATTGCCATCTGGCATCGTATAATACCACGAATTATGATGGCTTGAGGCAGAAAACTCGATTTGTTCTGTGGATTGTTAAGAGTCTAGATTGAAGGTTATCGTGCTAGTTTATTGGTTTATGAACGTGTATGATTCCAACCAGGTTGTATCTATTCTGTTTGCTTGTATGATGGATATAGTCGAATACCTGATTCACATTCCATTACATGTTTCGTAATTTGTCGTATTGTGATATCAGTAGAAGACCTTGAGTACAATTCCTATGTTGGTAACTACAATAATAACGAAGCCCTCTTTGCTTTTGAATATGCTCAATTTGGGGAAGATGGCAGTAAACGCATAATATATTATAGAATATCTATTCTATAGAAGTACTATATATCTCAACTTTGCAGTGTTATATATTATATAATAAACACAGGGTTAATTGTGAACACCATATGTACTTGAGAGGATAGAAATGCCTAGAGTAAGAGAAAGATCAATCAGACATATTTATTCGAGTTGTTAATTCGTATGTCCCATCAGCTAATTTCTTCAGTTGTTGACTTTTTGTCTCACTTCTAGTTGATTGTTGTTTGAACTTCATTGTTTTTTTACATCAGGTCTTTCAATCCATGTCTACTTGTCTAGAATTCTAGATTAACTAGACTAGCATTTATTTTCAATGTTATTGATGGGTACTTAAATTGCTTTTCTATTCCCTTTTTCAGTATACAAGTTCCTAGTGTTCTGTGGCACTTTTTTGTGGTGGAGCCACCTTCCTCTCTCTTGCGTCAACTAAACCTTTGAAGGTTGCTGCTCAATGTCAAGTGCAAAACTGGTGCTTGATCCTGCATTTCAAGGAGCTGGCCAAAAACCGTATCCTCCTTTAGATGTCTTGAAGCAGGCTGTTGGTTTGTTTTATCTGAGATTTTTCAAAGATCTTTCTGTGCAAGACTTTCCTTGTCTCTTTATGCTGTATGCCCCTTAACATCAATACAGTGGGACAGAAATATGGCGGATTGAAGATTTTAAGCCAGTTCCTTTGCCAAAATCAGATTATGGTAAATTCTACTGTGGAGATTCATATATAGTTCTGCAGGTGATTTCCTAATCTATTCACCTTTTAGAGTCCTCTTTCTATTTCTTCCCACATATAATAATTTTTAATGATCTGTTCATCTTTTTTCTAGACGACTTGTAACAAAGGTGGTGCTTATCACTTTGACATCCACTTCTGGATCGGGAAAGATTCTAGTCAAGTACATTTTCTTTAACACCTCAAGTTTTCTGTACTGAGAAATGGCATTTCCTGCCCACTTCTTGACTTGATGTGTTGTCATGCAGGATGAATCTGGGACAGCAGCAATCAAGACAGTTGAACTTGACACCATGCTTGGAGGTCGTGCAGTCCAGCACAGGGAACTCCAAGGCTATGAATCTGACAAGTTCCTATCATATTTTAAGCCATGCATTATACCCTTGGAGGGAGGTTTTGCCTCTGGGTTTAAAAAGCCTGAAGAGGAAAAGTTTGAAACACGGCTGTATATTTGCAAAGGGAAGAGAGCTATTAGAGTTAAAGAGGTGCATAACATCTCAGCTCCTTAATTACTCTGTTTTTTCAATTTTTTAACTATATCCTCCTGTGTTATATAAATTGTATGTCTTGTTTACTCAGGTTCCTTTTGCTCGTTCATCGTTGAACCATGATGATGTCTTTATCTTAGATACTGAAAAGAAAATATATCAATTCAATGGTGCAAACTCCAATATTCAAGAAAGAGCCAAAGCTTTGGAGGTGATTCAACATTTAAAGGAAAAGTACCATGAAGGAATGTGTGATGTTGCAATTGTTGGTGAGATGCGCAACAGCCAAACCTCATACTTGTAACTTACTTCAGCAAGTCCACACATTTACTTATAATGTTTTTATAATAGATGATGGAAAATTGCAAGCGGAATCAGATTCAGGTGAATTCTGGGTCCTTTTTGGAGGTTTTGCACCAATAGGGAAAAAAGCTGTAAGCGACGATGATGTAATTCTTGAAACTACAGCCTCAAAGCTTTACAGGTATGTTCTTTTTATTAGTGTACAGGAAGCTGTGAATTTTGTTAACTTGCACCTTTTGCCTTTAAGTAGGAGTTTCTATATACACCATCCCCCTGTTCGAAAAAAAAGAAGAAAAAACACCATCCCAATCTTTTTAAAACAGTTGCTCAGAACTGCAGCGACTTTCCTTCCTATTATAAACGCTATAAACTTATTTAATCATGGTGCACTCATTAAAGAATGGCAATTAAATTTTACGTTAAAAGTTGCCTAAGCATTGCTCTAAAGCATGAGCCACCAGTGAATAGTTAACGGCCACATTTCATTGGACACAACATGCGCTGGATTGGAATGCTGGATGGTCAATGAATGAAAATTATGTAAATTTTGTCATTTCTTCATGATGACACATTCTAGCTTGTAAGCACTTCTAAAAATTGGAAACTTTGAAAATTTATGAAAATTTTTCCCTCATTTTTTTTCCTGAAAGTTATATTTGTTTAGTGTTCTTTTGAAAAATTGAACTTGTTGTGCAGTATGTAGAAGTTGATGGTATAGTATGTACAGTGGCGGAGCTAGAGCAAAACGGAGGGGGGTGCAACGGGCCGCGTGTGGGAGCATAGGACGGTGGGAGAATGGGCTGGACAGGGCGAGTGAGGGTATTTGTTGGGCTAGGGGTACACCATATTGGACCAAGGGGGGTGCACAAAGGGTGAATGTTTACTAGTAATAACTAAAAAAAATTTTGAACCCGGGTTCCTGGGAACCCCCTCCCCTCCATTGGGCTCCGCCCCTGAGTATGTAGAAGTTGATGGTATACTTTCATTTTTAAGGATTTCTGATATTTTTTGCTTTTTATTTCTATTTTTATTTTGATTCTTTTCTTTTTATCATGAATCTACATATAAAAGAAACATAGAAAATATTAGTTGTCATACTCATGGACCACTTGATAATGAAATGATTTATTTACCTATTTGTTACTATTTTATAAAAAACTAAACATCGTTGTACTACCTGAGACCACCCTTTGGACACACCCAGCATTTTATTTTTCCAAATTTCTTGATAAGTTAGTGATCTTCAGGTTTGAATTTAGAGCCTCTTGATGTAACCTTTTCCAAGTTTTATAGGAATAACTGCTTGATACCTTCAGTCGTTCTGTTGTTTAATTTGCCTTTGTTACATTATGTTATATAAATGTATCTGTTAACGGCCAGATGAATAGTTCTTATTTCAATAAATCTGTGTTTACTTCAGTTTCATCTCTTATTTGTAGTTATAGTATATTATCGTGTCTCTTCACCTAGAATGGGCCTTTCTGCAAACCTGAGAGTAACCATTTGGACTTTTTTCTCGAACACGCAGGAGAGCTGCGTATCATTATATTAAGAAGAAGCGGAACCAGGGTTCAAGAAACCCAAACTTACAGAAAACATGAGCCCAGAAGGCACATGCACTCAGAACCAAAAGAGCCAAAAACAAAAAAAAAACAAAAAACTAGACTAGGACTAGGACTATCCTGCCTCAAAATAACCATTTGGACTTACCTTCTTTCATTGTGCCCTTATATAGTACATGGATGCCAATAATCTTTTGTAGCTTTCTGATGAACACTTTTTTGATGAGTGAAATTAAAATAATTATATGTAATTTCCTATGTCCAGTAGGAATTCACAGCTTAGTGTTACGGAAGAGGTCATGGAATTATTTTGACAATTCAGTACGGATTAGTCGAAAACAGAAACTTCAGAATATAAAAAGTCAATACTGGAGTACTGGACTATGAAAGAAAGGATCATTATCATTAATAGGTCAAAGTTTAACATAATTTCTTTTGAAAAGATCACAATTGAATTTCTTGCAAAATTGAGTGATCTTCCTTTCCTAGCTGAAGTAGGGTGAATATATTTTCAGAAGCTTTCTTCACTCATAAGCTTGGTAGCTTTTTTTGGGTATTGTTGTAGTGTTGTAACATGGTCTGAATGGGAAGCACTTTTAGTTGGTCCATAAGGCCCATTAATATATTTTTAGGCATGACTGCCCCCATGTATGCTATATTGCTATGTTTGTCTTACAGTTTTTCAGTGGCTTAACTTCATTTTTACGTCTCGAATTGTTTTCCCCATACCGTCAATTGTTATGCTTGCAGTATCAACAATGGTCAATTAAAGTTAGAAGACACTGTTCTGACCAAATCAATTCTGGAGAACAATAAGTGCTTTTTACTTGACTGTGGGGCTGAATTATTTGTGTGGGTTGGTCGAGTAACACAAGTGGAGGATAGGAAAGCTGCAAGTGCGGCAGTTGAGGTAAACCCACAAATAATCATTCTCATTTTGTTGCCTTGTTCAAAGATGTAATTTTATCTAAATTTTTTCCTTGTAGGAATTCATTGTTAATCAAAATAGGCCAAAGACAACGAGAATAACTCAAGTGATTCAAGGCTATGAGGATCATACATTCAAGTCAAAGTTTGAGTCATGGCCAGTGAGTAACGCAGCAGGAAATTCCAATGTGGAGGAAGGCCGAGGAAAAGTTGCAGGTAGTATACTTGTCCTTGTTCATTGGGTAATGAAATTTACCCCTTTGGTCATTCTTAATAAGATTTGGTTTTTCTCTAGCGCTGTTGAAGCAAAAAGGTGTTGATGTCAAGGGAGCCTCAAAAAGCAGCATTCCAGTAGACGAGGATGTTCCTCCTTTGCTAGAAGGGGGTGGAAAGCTTGAGGTTTCGTTTATCTTACATCAAGCTTTATAAGTTGCATTTTTAATAACTGCAAGGTAAAATAGGAAAATGCAATAATGAAAATACAATCATGAGAACAATATGTGCATATTTCAGGTTTGGTGTGTCAATGGCAGTGCTAAGACTGCTCTTCCAAAGGAGGAGCTTGGAAAATTTTACAGTGGAGATTGTTATATTGTTCTCTATACATATCATTCTGGTGACAAGAGAGAAGAATTCTATCTAACCTATTGGATTGGGAAGAACAGCGTCCCGGTAATTGTCCTTTCAATATTTTCCAATATAGTTTGCCATACTATTTTGGAATTTCTCCCATATTTTAATGCCTTTTTTGTAACTTTGTGGGTGACCATCACATTGCCCTGTTGGTGCAATGTTCTGTGTTTTCACTGATACCCGCTTCTTGACCTTTATGTCATTATTTTTTCCATCACCCCCCTCCCCTCCCCTCCCCCTCATTTTTTTTCAAGGGAGAATTTCACCTTCAACTTTCACCTCTCAATTATGAAAGCCGGTGCAAATTCCACCTTCACCCTAAACCACTGTTTTTTCCTGACGTTTTCCCCTCATGGTGGTGGCAGTGACCAGCGGGCAGCTTCCATGGCGGGATTGAAAAATCAAACAAGCAAACCAGATGTACGCAAGAACAAGAACTAAACAATTCAATAACTGACCAAAAGCAGTAACTCGATCCAACCAAGGTCCCAAAAAAGAAAAAAATCGAGAACCGGGCCGAACTCGATCTCCCCCAAAACCACCTCAACGTATAACCAAGTTCTCGTTTTTTTTTTCACTTCCAATCTGAGCAATAAAGTTGCCGCATGAAGTTAACAAAGGAACTCAGCCCAAGAAAAAGTGTCCCTAAACACAAAAAAAAAAAAATCAAACAGGAGAGCTGGGGACGCTGCCACTCTGGCCAGTGGCCAGAGCTTGCCGCCGAAGAGATTAGCTCAATGTCGCTAGGTACCTGTACCCCCATCCCTTCGCCTCCCTCGACATCCACAGCGTCAAAGTCCACACAAATACACACACACTTTGTGAGCTCTGGCGACGCTGCAGTTACATAAGCTCTATCTCTCTCTCTCTCTCTCCAGGTTACGTTGGGTGGGGCGCCGTCAAATTTGAGAGCATCCCTTCTTTCTTCACGAACTCCGGCGGGTGGGGCGCAGTGTAGCACGCGCGGGGCTATCATGCAGTCTGTGGGTTACCGCGAGCTTCCGTCCACTGCATTGCCCGCTGCGGTGCTCGCTGGCGGCCACGCCATCAAGCCCGAGCCTACCAATAGACAGAAGAATGAAGAGTGAGATAGAGAGGTGGTGATTTTGCTGATTCGGCGGGTAGATGGCTGTCTAGGTGGCCAAGTCTGGTGACATGGCTGTCTAGTGTCTATATAGCAAAAACCAGTGACATGGCTACCAACGTGGCAAAAACCACTGATTAAACCAGAGTTGGTGTGATTTTGCACTGGTTGATAGTTAAGCGGTGAAACTTGAACAGCTTCATAGTTAAGGGGTGAAATTTGGACTCCAGAAAGAGTTGAGGGGGGTAAAATGGACTTGTTCCTTACCCTTCTTCCCCCTAAATTTGATACGTACAACATAAGGATTTATGGGGATTGGGGACTCATACAACTGTGTTGGGATCTGTAAATTTACTCTTTGGTTTATTTTAACAGGAAGATCGACAGATGGGTTTGCAAATGGCTAATACAATTTGGAATTCACTGAAAGGAAAACCTGTTCTGGTACTGTATTTCTATTGTGATAATGTATAAAATATTTCTAGGAAGGAGTTTGGTGTCTTATATGTGGTATTGTAGGGTCGTATTTATCAAGGGAAAGAGCCACCACAATTTATTGCTCTTTTCCAGCCCATGGTTATTCTGAAGGTATGATCCTCACCGTTTTCATGTCATGTATAATGAGTAGACTAATGAGTGCTGTTCTGTAAGAAACTAAGTATGCATTGGTCTACGTAGCTGAATAGTAATTTATAATGTCAATTAAAAAAGTACCAGCTAAGTATATTTGGCATTTGGCAAATCACGCAGGGTGGAATTAGCTCTGGATACAAGAAATTTGTAGAAGAAAAGGGCTTGACGGATGAAACATATTCTGGCGATGGCATTGCTCTTGTTCGGGTTTCTGGAACATCAATTCATAACAATAAAACACTTCAAGTTGATACGGTATTATTTGCCTGTACCTGCGCCTATGAAGATCTAAAGTGATAATGAAACTTTTTTTTGTTGAAGTATGGAAATGTATCTGATGGTTATTTTTATGTTGTCAAGATGGTCCTTCATAATAACAACTAAGAATATGCCTAACTGCTAAGATTCTATGTACTCAAAAGTAGAGTCATGACTACTTACATATTCATAGCATAAATGGATGGTCTTAGTGTGAGATTGTAGAGTATCACAACTGAGAACAGTGGGAACTCAAAATGTGGTAGTTTACAGTGCACTTAGGATGCAACTAGTATGAAGTGCAAGCTAAGTGTCAGTGAAATAAGGAAAGTCTAGACTGTGATGGTATGCACTGAGTGATGTTAAGTTGGCTGGCTCATTAACATGTTCTCGCCAGTACAGGAGAAACAAGTGAAAAGTTGTTGTCCACATTTTTGTTGGTATTCTTTTATATAGATACATAGAAGAGCTAGGCTGGCATAAGCATATTGATGGCGTTTCTTCTGAGTTATTGCATTCAAAATATCGAATGCTAGTCCCTGATCTCTTTTTTAATGTAAACTGAGTTGGTTTTTCTGATATGCAATTTCATGGCACCCACATTCTTCTTGTTCTTTACACTGACCTTTTTTTGCTGAGCCAACTCATTTAAAAATTCACACATGGCGAGTGTCATTCTGGTTTGTGCTTTCACAAACTTGATCTATAAAGAACTTAAAATATTTTAAACAGTTTCTCTTTTTATCTTATCAGTAATATTTTTTAGGTGTCAACATCCTTGAGTTCCACAGATTGTTTTGTCTTGCAATCTGGAAATTCAATGTTTACATGGATTGGCAACGCAAGTTCTTATGAACAACAACAGTGGGCTGCAAAAGTTGCCGAGTTCTTGAAGGTATGAAATAATGAAACGATCTTTGATGTTCATCTTCATCTAGTTGGTTCATGCTTCTCTGGTCAACAAGGACAGAATGTGGTATTGTCGAGCATGAATTTATTGAAGTTGAAGCTCAAGAATATTTAGAAACATTATTTCAAATTGTTTTGTAGTTTGGCATTTCCTTCTCATGCAATATCACTTTCTGTTGCTAATAATGAGCACCGAGATATCCAAAGTGTCCAATGGAAAATTTCTGGGCCTCAAAACAAACGAAATGGCCTCTGCTATTGGAAACATTTACTAAACTTAGGGGGTGTTTGGATTTAGGGTATTTCATTGGAAATTTAGGACCTAGTTCAAATTTGAACTAAATCCAAAAACCTCCCAACGAATTATAGGTGAACTTGTAGGGAACAAAACAGGCCTATGTCTTGCTTTGAATGAAAGCTGATAACATAATGATCATTAAGGTAAAAACTTAACCATGCTGGCGGTAAGTACAGTTACCAGTCTTATTTTCACCACCAGTTGATTTAAGGTTAATTCAGATCAACAAACTTTACAATATTTTGAATGTTACTGGCTAAACATGATTTTTTTTTTCAATTGTGTACACAAACCATACTTAGCTACATCTTTGTTGATTGCATTGTGAAGTACCTTTTCAAGCAATTGGCCAATAGTAAATGGAAATCAATATGCACAAACACACCATTTGACTGTGACGTTACATAAATTTATCAAAATTGTTTTTTACCAGGAAAGCACTTGTATTTACATAACAAATATGTATGTAAAAGTACTGAGATGTTTGGATTAAGATGGTTGTTTACAGTTGCCATCATGGGCATCCATTATTTGTTGTTATACTATTAAAAGACACTGACCTCAGCGGCTAAAATATTGTTGCATATGCAACAATGTCAACATGGCTGCTATCACAGAACTAACTTGTTTGCTAAATCCTCCAGAATACTTTGCTCTGACTAAACTGAAAATATTGATATTTCCTTTAACTCCCAGCTATCTATTGTTCATTATGATTATCTGATGTTTTCTAACCTTACAGCCTGGTCTTGCTGTCAAACATTGCAAGGAGGGAACTGAAAGCTCTGCTTTCCGGTTTGCTCTCGGTGAAAAGCAGAATTACACAAACAGAAATGTCACAGACGATGTTGTTGTTAGAGAACCTCACTTGTATACTTTCTCATTTAGGAATGGTCAGTTCTAGTCGAAACTGAATTCCAAATTTCTATCTTGTTGCTATTAGTCTGAGTTATTTTTTATATCCTTCAAGTGCCCTAATTCTATTTCTATTGTTTTTGTTTCATCTTTGATAACTCGGTCACCATTTATCAGGGAAGCTGGAGGTTTGTCGTCTTACTCTTTGGACCCAAAATTTGTCATGGTCCAGTAATTTAGGATTTAAATTTCTAAAAAGCTTCTTTATATGCAGGTTACTGAGATTTTTAATTTTTCACAAGATGATTTGTTGACTGAAGACATGATGATACTTGATACACATGTGGAAGTCTTTGTTTGGATGGGTCAGTGTGTGGATGCAAAAGAGAAACAGAAGGCATTTGAAATTGGGCAGGTTGCCTTGAAGTTTTAACCTTGCTGCTTTCATTTATATCATTATTGTTCAACTCATTGCAATAACTGCTTTTCCCTCAGAAATACATGGAACATGCAGTGACTTTTGAAGGTCTTTCACCTGCCGTGCCTCTGTATAAAGTTATTGAAGGGAATGAACCTTGCTTCTTTAGGACATACTTCTCCTGGGATAACACAAGATCTGTGGTATGCTATCTGATATTTAGGACAACAGATGCATTTGTCCTTTAAATCTATATATACTATAAATGAAATGATTGTAATGTGAAAAAGATATGCACCTTGCTATCGCATTTCAAGAACACCAGTTGTCAAATTTATCAATTTGTTCATCTTGAAAGGAACATTATTTATTTTTAGATATATTTCTCCATGATTTCGTACACTTTCTATGATATGGTATTCAGTTATATCATTCTCTTTGCTCACACTTGTTTTTGGATGCATCGTAATAATTTTCACCTTTGAAACAGATTCATGGAAATTCATTTCAGAAGAAACTTTCACTTCTTTTTGGAATGCGCTCAGAGGTAAGTTACATTTTTGCTCTTAAAGTTACGAAGTTCTACGAATTACTGTTTCTTCACATTAAAAGCTGATATCCGGAAATGTGAAATCTATGGATTCATTTTTTTTGGGTAACCTACAGCTTTATTTGCTTGCAGACTGGATCTAAGAGCTCAGGTGATGGTGGACCAACTCAAAGGGCGTCGGCACTGGCAGCTCTTTCATCTGCGTTCAATACATCTTCCCCAGGGAAAGAGGTATTGTTGTACATTTTTGACAAATATTATAAATAAAAAATGCTGATCTGACAACCCAATCAATGCTGTGATTCTTTTAGCCTAATGATAGGCCTAGAAGCTCAGGTGATGGTGGACCTACTCAGCGTGCTTCAGCAATGGCTGCGTTATCCTCTGCATTCACTCCATCATCAAAACCTAAAAGCCCACAGCCACCATCTCGTTCAGGTCAAGGTTCTCAAAGAGCCGCTGCTGTTGCAGCCCTGTCCAATGTTTTGACTGCTGAGGGATCTTCTCAAAGTCCTGGCATCAACATGTCATCCCCAACTTTAGGTGAGTCTGGCTGACCTCCAATTTCCTTCTGACCTTGCGTACCTTTTTGAGGACAACAATAGCAGTTGAAACGTGCAGTTATCCAAATTTCCTTCATGTGGTGCTATTAAGTAATACTAGATATTTTAGGCTTGTTGCATATTTTCTTTTACTAGACACATTTCAGTAGGATCTTGTTCGTTTTTATCTGCAAGAAGCAATGAGCAACCCCAAGACTTGGGACATTGTATTGTGTTTAACTGTGTTTCCTGTTACTATTTTGTAAATTATGGAGGAGCGATACTATGTTCTGGTTATGACTAACTGCAAAAAGAGTAGATGATGATGACTCACAGAAATTTGCAGTTACATTCTTTCTTAGCTTGATGGTAAATCTCAACAACTTAGTTGATGCAGATGCTGAGAAGACTGAATTAGCTCCATCTGATGCTTCTCCTCAGTCTGAAGTAGCGGAGTCCTCAGAATTTTATACAGATAAAGAAGCACCAGGAGATGGAGTGTCATCTGAGGGGGACCGTACAGAACCTGATGTATCACAGGAACAAACTGCTAATGAAAATGGAGCTGAAACAACCTTTAGCTATGACCGTTTGATATCAAAGTCTACTGACCCTGTTCGTGGGATAGATTCCAAACGCAGAGAGGTTTGTTATTTTCATTGCCTCCTTGCAACCAAAGTTGGTGCTTTATATGGTCTCTTTTACCTTGAAAAATGGCTAAACACTTAATCATAATGAAAATATTGATGCATTTTACTTAAAAGTTATTTTTATTAGATAACGTTTCTTCATCCCAGAAGACATGTTAATTAGAAGTTCTTTGCTTGTGCAGTTTCTATTTATACACACTGATAGTTAAAGTTAATAATATCTTATGAATGCTTACAATTTTTTGTGCTTGTTATTTTGAGTAAACCTGTTATTTAATGCCATCCTGTAGAAATAATGAAATGTTAATAAATAAACTTTGTGTATTAGTCTCAGTAAATTCGTGGAGCAAAATGCCCACTTAATTGCCATTTAGCTTCAATATCATTTACATCAGATTAAAATATTAGGCACAGCCTCGTTTAAAGTCATGGGCAGGGTTATTGGCCAGGTCCGAATTTATAAAACTCCGGAAAACAGAAGCCTGCTTTGCTTTGGTATATGCAGATTTGTTGAGGCTTTCCTAAATCACAACGCCTTAAGTGACGAATTTATGTGGGTTTTCTTTGTTCCTTATCATATCTTGAAACATTTGAGTTAATTGCCTGTACATCATTAGGAAAAAAGGGAAGATATGGAAACAGCCATAGGAAAAAGAGGAAGATATGGATCGTGGGTACCAAATGTACTGAAAGATTCTTGTTTGGTTCAAGAAAGTTGTAAACTTGCAGCAAGATAATCTACTTCTGTTAAAAGATTTATTAGATAATCTGAAACAGAGGATCTTGATTACCAAAATTGGATAATCTAATTTCATTAAAAGTTCTGTTAGATAATCTTAAACAGAGGATCTTTTTTTTTTCTCGAACCCGCAGGAGAACTGCGCATCATTGAATTAAGAAGAAGAAAAAGGTTGATACAAACGAGTCTAGACGACTCGACAATCCCCCTAGGGGGAAAACAAAAAGCAAAGAGGCATCAAAACCATAATCTACGGAGCCCCTTTGCTCCCGCCATACACCACACACTGGCCTCCTCACTAATGTCCCGCATGAGAACATTATGGTTAGGGGAAGCGCCCTCAAAAACACAACTATTCCTATGCTTCCAAATCCACCAAGCCATCAACACGACCAAGGAGTTGAAACCCTTACGAAGAACGTTAGGAACCCCTTGTGAAGCTTGACGCCACCAATCTGTAAAAATGCAGTCATCCAACTCCGGAGCTAAGTGCTGCATCCCAATCCGAGATAACACTGAATACCACACACTCCTTGTAAACACACAAGAAGTGAGCAAAATTGGAAAACACACGAGATAACAGAGGATCTTCAGTACCAAAATTGGAAAATCTACTTTCATTAAAAGATCTGTTAGATAATATTAAACAGAGGATCCTAAATACCAAAATTAGATACTTCACTAAAATATTGTGCACTCATAATTTGATAACCAGCATTTCTATGGATATTGGATAGTAATTCATACAAATAGCAGCACTCGGTATCGGTCTCGATCAAGGACCATGGTTAATCCTTGAAAAGAGTACAATGATTAAGCTTAGTTTCAAAAAAATTGTGTGTATAAATTGTTGTTTCTTTTGTCGCTATTATATTTAATCACCACCTATGTTCTGCCTTATTGCTGCTACCTGATAACTTTTGCTGTTTCATTACGGCCGATTTTGCTACTTACCCATCATGTTTAAATCGACTGCTTAGATTGTGAGTGGAGGTGTGCTCATCAAGTGAGTTTGAAAGCGTAACTTTGTGTTTCTTGTGCAGACATATTTATCCGACAGCGAATTCCAGACTGTGTTTGGTATGACCAAGGAGGAATTCTACCAGCAGCCAAGGTGGAAGCAAGAATTGCAGAAAAGGAAAGCCGATCTTTTCTGAAGCATGGCCTTTTCCCGCTACAGAGGTTGCACATTCCTAGTTTTCTCTTCCATGATTGGTGTCATGGCACGTCAGGGCCCATGTTGTCTAGCAATCTTGGTCATGTTTCAGAGACGATTACCGGCGGCTTTCTCTGCTTTTCCCCAAGTTTTATAGGGTATTATTTATTTGTACACGGTCTGCGTTACGTAGCTCCAAGGGCCGTCCCCGACATTATTCTGAGCTTGTTCTGGTTATTGTCCGTCCATGTGTATTATTTCCCCTTCGAATGGGCATTCCTGGCCAGGTTTTGGAAGGCCATCCTGTATTGGAACTATGCCACTAAGTTCTACCATGTATGATGCATATTGACGTTCAGACTTAACACTACGGTTTTTTTATGAGTCTTGGTTCTGTTCTAGTGTTAACTTGTGTCTTCTGAGCAGTGCTTCTGCAATGTTCTGTTCTAAGACTCGCTTCAATGCGGATACTCTGTTAGCCTGACGATTTTTAATCGGATTATCAGGCACATGGGCATGCGCATGTAGGTTTTGACAGTTCAGAGGGGTCACATTGAGACGGCTTCATACTACCTTGTATCAATCCAGCTCATCAATTAAAACACGGTGTAACGACAGAACATAATATGTAACACCCCAGCCCATCTACCGGGTACGGAATGCTACCATTACTCCAAACTGTACCATTTATATCTATTGCTACTAGAATTCGATAGCGATTCCTCTGCTCAACTCAAAGACACGATAAGCACACACGCTTATCGATGAACATAGAGCAGATGTATCCATTTACCCACTATCAAAAGAAGGCATAAGCCACACCATACGTAGCATTTCCAATAAGACATTTTTAAAGCTAACTGTCAAAGCCTGCCGTTGAATGTGCTAATCCCACTCATGCATGTCATCTTCGTCATACACTAAAAAACAACAAAGCAAGTGTAAGTCCAAAAACTTAGTAAATACATAATAAAATAGTGGCAGCAACATAGTAATCTTGTAAGCTTAACAACCAAGAACTGTAAAACACAATCTCTGTAACTGTCAGTAAAATACATATCTGTAAATTATAAACATAATCTATGCATTTGTTTCACTATTTCCTATTTCTTTCATGTAATGCAATGTCCACATGCACCTTTTTGAGCTCATATCGGTATAGCTGAGTGTTCACCCGTCGATGAACCACCCTTGTCCCGTCCTCTTTCATACGGGGGCTCAAACTTCACTCCCGTGGAATGTCTACCGTAGTAAGTCTTACTCATGAGCGCTCTGGATTAGTCATATAGCTTTCTCACTGACTTGACTCATGCACTCCGAACTAGCTATATGACTTACTCACCGCCCTGGCTCATATGCACTTTGCATGATGCAGCATTCTTTCAACATTAACAATTAACTCTACTTAAACTCCACTCCCGTGGAGTGCTTACAGAAGTAGGTCATTATCTTCTCACTGCTATGGAATGCCTACGTGAAGTAAGTCTTTATCTTCTCACTACTGTAGGATGCCTACGTGAATTAGGTCTATTGTGTACGGGTGCGTTGCATGACGCAATACTCTTTCAACATTAACATTTAACCACAACCATCTCTCATCACAGTATGATCAACATGCAAGCAAGGATATTATTTCATAAAATGTTGTAAAATATTGCATGGAAGAACAAGTACCAAGCATCCAACATGATTCAACATTGTGGAAGATGCGTGGATGGCGTCAAACCTAAACCTCCACCTAGACAAGTATTAGCCCACCTCAACACATCCAACACATGCACACATACGAATGGTATCGTTCCTACGCGCAAACTGGCATATAAAATACTATTGAATCGGACGCCTTCCTATTGTCCCGGTGGTTAGAAAACCATAGCGTTCAATTTCAAAAGTTAACATAACTATCTCAGGATCTGAAATCTATATAACTCTACTCACGTATTCTCAGTTGCCATAATTTAAATAGTACACCACTGCATTGCACATGAATTCCAACGACTAGCCATGTTCTAACAATTATACACATATGTCTTGCTATTCGACAATTCGATCTCTACATAACTCAACAATCGGCATTTTAGCTTCTACACGAATTAATAAATAAGCAAGGGAAAGTGATTTCGAGGCATTACCCAAACCTCGAATGAATGTATCGAGGTTTCTTTCTTCCTTATCTTGGTTGGATTTGGTGGACCAGGCGCCGAATCAGTCTTCCCCGTTCTCTTCTTCTCTTTTTTCTTCTTCTTTTTCTTCTTTTCTTTTCTCCTTCTCTTCTTCTCTTCCTTTCCTCACAACCGGCCTCCACTTTTTCTCTCCTTCGGCCAGTCGGCCCTTCCCCTTTTCTTCTCCTCTCCTCTTCTTCTTTTGGCCGAGGCTCCTCCTTGTCATGGTTGACCTCACTCCCTCCTCCTTCCTTGGCGTCGCTCGTCGGCGGTGGCCCGCAGAGAAGCGACGAACAACCATAAGCATCTCTCGTCACCATAAGCATCTTTCAACATTAACATTCAACCATAAGCATCTCTTGTCACAGTACAATCAACGGGCAAGCAAGGATATCATTTCATAAAATTTTGTAAAACATGGCATGGAAGAACGAGTACCAAGCATCCAAGATGATCCACTATTCTACCATGCACTTGCCTATTCAACCTTGTAGACGATACATGGATGGCACCAAACCTGAACCTCCACCTGGACAAGTTTCAGCCCACCTCAACACATGCACACATACGAACAACATTATTCCTACGTGCAAACCGGCAAATAAAATACTATTAAATCGGATGCCTTCCTGTTGTCTCGGTGTTTAGAAAACCATAGCGTTCGATGTCAAAACTTAACATAGCAACTATCTCAGGATCTAAAATCTACATAACTCTACTCACGTATTCTTGGTTGCCATAATTTAAATAGTACACCATCCAAAACTCTGATTTTAGCCTGAAGGCCATGCTATCCCATACCAGCAGCATTCGACTCGGACGCTAAACTTCCAATTTGATGTGCCAAAAATTGCAAGCCATCATTCTACAAGCTTTAGAGGTTAATTACATTAATTATTTACTTACACTAGTCAATCACTAATTAGCATAGTACTAATTACTGACTCACTAATCATTCACTAAACACTAGTTAGCCACGCATGCACTGACACAACACCACCACCGCACATGAATTTCGATGACTAGATGTGCTCTAACCATTGTACACATCTGTCTCTCTATTTGACAATTCAATATCTACATAACTCAATAATTGACATTTTAGTTTCTACATGAATTGATAAATAAGCAAGGAAAAGTGGTTTCAAGGCGTTACCCTAGCCTCGAATGAATGGATCGAGGCTCCTTTCTTCCTTATCTTAGCTGGATTTGGCGGACCAGGCACCGGATCAGTCTTCCGCATTCTCTTCTTCTCTTTTTTTTCTTCTTCTTCTCTTCTTTTCTTTCCTTCTTCTCTCCTTCTCTTCCTTTCCTCACGGCCGACCTCCTCTTTTTCTTTCCTTCGACTAGTTGGCCCTTCCCCCTTTTCTTCTCCTCTCCTCCTCTTCTTTCGGCCGAGGCTCCTCCTTCTTCTCACAGTCGACCTCACTCCCTCCTCATTCCTTGGTGTCACCCATCGGCGGTGGCCCACAGAGGAGTAGTGATGGCCCACTGCATGACTTACTGTAGGGCATTGGCAGCGCATAAGGGTGAGGGCAGAGCTTGAGGTGATAGTGGTCCATAGCATGGTGCACTGAGGGGTGGTGCCTATGGCCCATGACGGTGCACGCAGAGGGATGGAGGTGATGGCACTGGTGGCTAGGGTACGGGGCACATGGTTGCATGGCAGCAGCAACAGCGGCGTGTGGCCAAGCAGAGCAAGGGGTGATGGCAAGCAGGTAGCGATGCAGGGAAGGGTGACTCACATGGGGAAACGACGGCGTACGGCATAAGAGAATAAGAGGCGGCATCGTTGGTAGCAGGGGAGAGGAGTGAGTCAAGTTTGCTTCCTTCCCTGACTTGCCCTTAAGTGGGAGTTGTCATGGGCTGGGCTAAGCGAAAGCTGGCCCAACTGTCCTCCTCTTAAGTTGTATAGTTGCAAAGTACCATAGCACATACAATGATGATGTACAAACATCTTCTTAAGTTAAAAGAGTTTATTTGTGCTGTTGAATTATGCAAAAGAAAAGGGAGAAATGAGCATGCTATACAAGAAATTTATCTCCATAATGCAGGCTTAACCTCACATTGCTCAATATACCGTGAACCAAGACCCTAAAGATTTGGTTTGAAGAAATCTATTTTTTTGTCTACCAACACCGCTTACGAGCCAAGCAGCCACACCACCTTGCCCATGGTCCTAGTCCACCGTGGACCCAGTCCATAGACCCGGGCCTACCTGTTAGTGACTACAAAATATTTCCTTTAGAAATTTAATTCAGCTAAAATTCCTAAAAGCCATGCTAACATCATAAATCCCTTTTCCTTTATAAAAACAAATCCAAAATTTTTGCATAAATCTTTCTTTCTCTTTTTTCTTGGTTTAAAACTTCTGAGAGCCAGTTCTCCTTTGTCCTAGTTCCAATGAACCCATTCTTCTTTCTAAATTCATCTAAAATCCTAATCTATCCCATTTTACCTTTCTTTTGAATTTTGGAGTTTATTTGGATTTTATTTTCTTTATTTTCTTTTGCTATTTTCATGTGTAGTCTACGACGTTTCTGAGGGCTGCTTCTTCAACGATGATGTTGGATCGAAGTTGGCGACAGAGGGGGGGGGGGGGGGTGAATGTCGACTTTTAAAACTTGCCCCCAAAAGTGTCTACTAAAAGACTATTCTCTCCGATAGCTATGAGAAACTAGGGAGAGAAGTAGTTCAATTGCTTACTGGAGAACCAAGAGAAAACCCAATCATCAGAGAGCGTAACCCCGAAATGAGATGGCAAAAATCTGTAAACAATAGAAGCCGGCCGGTCTGACCGGTGTCATAAGGCCGGTCTGACCGGTGCCTTGTGACCGGTCTGACCGGTGGCCTCAGGCCGGTCTGACCGCAGGCCACCAGGCGGTCTGACAGCCAACCGGCTTCCGGTCTGACCGCTCCCCTGATACCCGAGTAGGCAGTGAGCAGACAACTGAAAATGACTGCGCAGAGAAAACTGAAACTTCAGATTTTGGCCGAAATAATGAAGTACTGCTGTTTCCCTTTGGCAAGAAGTGCAAGAACCTTTTCTAAACAGAAGAGAGGCAATAAACAACCAGAGGAAACAACAGGAAATCAATAATTTCAGATTTGTGCCCAAAATTAAAAAAGTACAGAGAGTTGCACCAAAAACCAAATTCCCACTAAACCTTTGATTCTGTGATCATGAAACTCAAGGATTAGCAAGGGAATAGCATTGGAATTCTGAGATTCAAATTTGGGCATAATCTTCTAAGGGAAAACAAAAATAGCACTAAACCCTAGAACAAGAACACAGAGGGAGAACAGGGCACATGCTCAAAAGAAATGGATTCTCCCAATTCAATCATTTTGCTCTTGGAACTAGCTAACCAAAGGGTCTAGAAATACAATTCCATCACAGAGCAATCTAGTTTGCACCTCCTTAGCAAGAAACAACCCAAAACAGAAATATGAGAAATCAAGCAGAGAGAGCATCGAGAGACAAAAACCAACAGAGAGACAGGAACTCAATCAAACTCAAACAAAGCCATCTCAGATTGATATTGAGGATGAGAGATGCACGATTACAAAGGATTACATCTCTACGTCCCCATACGTGCTTGGTATGAGCATCAACTCATCCCCTCCCTCTCACAAGATCAAGAATTTGAGAACACTACATGCTTGGAGAGGAGCACGGGAAAACACACAGAGAGGAGACACACCCCAACAACACTCTGCCTCTCTCAACCACTAAAGCCCCTAAAGCAAAACAACCTCTCCAAATGCCATTTTAACTAAAGCAAAACCCTAACAACCCCTAGAATCCATGCATACAACCAGGAACCCTCTCCTATTTATAGCCTTTGGCTAACGGGTCTCCAACCCGTTATGCCCGTTAAATCTCGAACGGAACCGCTTCCACTTGTGCAGCTTTGCGCTTTTACCGAAACGCTCCTCCTGCACCTTCCGGGAAGCTTCCGCTTTCCTTGTCATCCAAGCCTCGCAACCACCTCGAGTCTCCGCCATCTTCGACACATCCGACCGTTCTGACCTCGACACTGCCTGTGCCTAGTCCGGTCAGCCCGTGCCTCGCCACGACTCCGCCTCGACGTCCTGCAGCCATCACAGACAAGAAACACGTCACATAGCACCGCTCGATAACATGTAATCGATAGAAGCATTAAGAGTAATCTTAAGCAAGTAGAAGCCCAAATCTGTCGAATCGAAAGACTAAGCATCCTAAGCCCATACGACCAAGTTTGACCAAATCCGATCGAACCGATTGCACCATGCAATGACATGGCACGAACCTCACAAACCAAACTCGACTTTCCTAAAACCGATGTCAATTACTCATCACACACTCGGGGTCACCTTCACATGGTCCATCAATCTCCCCCTTGATGAGTATAGTGACAAACCTAGAAAAAGCACAAAGTTGAGTTTGGAAAAGAAAGGAAATTAAACATGGTCCAAAAGAAATCAAAGAAGCTTATGACCATGTCGACAGAAGGAAGAGCAAATTGTTCTCCAAAGCTCCAGAAAGTTCCCAAAATGGCTTTTTCTCCGCTATTCTCCTCCTTTTGGCAATAAACACATCAAGGATGCAAAAGAGAGAATAAGGTATGGTGTTGGATGAAATGGCTGAAGTTTGTTTATTTTAAGCATTTAGAGCCATGAAGATTATCCAAAATAACCATATGAGGATTACATCAAGCCATAAGACATAAGTATGCTATCAAGATCATGACAAGACATGTATAATCAAGCTAAGCCAAATAAGTCACAATCTGAAATTTAGTCGAATTTCTTAATATGTCAAGTTAACCATAATTCTAGTCTAGCTAAAGGTATCCAAAGATGATGCAAAACATGTCCATAGTCTAAGTGGAACCAAGAAGCTAGTATTGAGTAAATTTAGAGTGCTACAAGTTCAAGAATGAGACATTTGTTTAATTACTTGTTCTATGTGGAATTAAGTAAATTAAGCACAATTGACATGCTTTTCTTTAGAAATTTTATGGTCGTTTCCAACCAAACTTTTGTTTAGTCATGTGCTAGATCTCAAGCCTTATGCGACCACTCCAAGGAAGAAGCTTAAGAAGATGATCTTGGTCATCCAAAACTCCCCCTGAGTTCATGCCTAGTGCAATGGCAAGCCGTCTCATGAGAAAGAATTGGTGAGATCAGTTGTTTCGCACAAAAGATATCTTTTTGCATTTTCATAAGACTTGTACTAACTCATGCTTCATCAAGGAACTAACATAGCTCAATCTAAAGGTCAATATAGATTCAAGACTCAACTCAGCCAAATTGACATGGAATGAATCATAAGAGGATAACTAAAAACAGACTAGTCTCAAGAGCTAACATGACATGATTTAATTCAAGTTGAGCATTTTAATCAACCTATCACGGCAAAGACTAAACTACACATATAAAGTCATGATATATCTAGCAAATAAGCACAGATCATAGCAAGATGTAAAGCATTGTAAACATGTCATAAATGGATAATAATCAAGGCTCCATGTGGTTATATTACATTGCAGAATGCTGAAATGCAAGAAAATCCAGCTCCCCCTCAACATGTGATGCAGCTTTTAGTTCAAGTTGAGTTATGTCAATATTAAGATCTAGAAGCTCCCAAATGAACTCCCCCTGAACCAAAGCAATAAATACGAGAAGTTGGGAAGAAAAACAGAAAAGGCAGTCCTTAAAGCATACATAAGATATAGAGGATACTATGGCTCAGACTGACTCTCATCTACCCCATATGACTCAGGACTATCAACTGATCATCTAACACACTAAGGAGCAAACACGTACCCTGTCTACCCAAGGGTGGCCCAACCCTTGCTAGAACCTATAAGAAGTGAGTGAGCTCAACCTAGTGAGAAGAGAAACAGCTAATAAGCAGCATCCTAGAATCACAAGATGAGAGAAAGAAGTCTAAACAACTCGACAAGAAAATCACTCTAACCTATGCTAGAAGGACTAACCCCAATGCACCCATATGCAATGCAACAGAAAGGAGTAAGAGCATAATAAGCAAGACAAAGCATGAAGCACAAAACTCCCCCTCACAACAATCCATAAGGACAAACCACCCCAAGCTCTCCCCACAGAGCTGAAAATCTAGAGCTATCTAAAGGCTTGGTAAAGATATCAGCCAAATGGTGGTTACTCTCCACAAACTGGAGCATTATGTCACCCTTCTCCACATGGTCTCGAAGGAAGTGATATCTAATATCAATATGCTTGGTCCGAGAATGCTGCACTGGGTTCTTAGCAATGTTAATCGCAGAAGTGTTATCACAAAAGAGTGGAACACTGTCGATAACTAACCCAAAGTCCCGCAGGGTCGAAACCATCCAAAGTACCTGGCTGCAACAACTGGCGGCAGCAACGTACTCGGCCTCTGCGGTGGACCGTGCAACACCGGATTGCTTCCTAGAAGACCATGAAATAAGAGAAGTGCCAATGAATTGGCAGGTGCCAGAAGTGCTCTTCCTATCTATCCTACAGTCAGCAAAATCTGCATCCGAGTAGGCTCTCAAGGAAAGATAGGACGAGGAAGAGTACCAGATACCATAGTCAATGGTAGCTCGAAGGTACCGAAGGATGCGTTTCACCGCCTAGCGGTGAGATACGCGAGGAGAAGCCTGAAACTGAGCACAAAGACACACAGCAAAGTGTATGTCCGGTCTCGAGGCAGTGAGGTACAAGAGGGAGCCAATCATGCTGCGATACTCCTTCTGATCAACTGGCTCGCCGTCCTCATCTGGGTCAAGAGAAGCTGTGGACGCTATGGGAGTTGACACGGGCTTACCATCACTCATGTCGAAGCGTCTCAGGAGGTCACGAGTGTGTTTGCCCTGATGGAAGAAAGTACCCTCCTGAGTCTGCTTGATCTGGAAGCCAAGGAAGAAGGTCAACTCACCCATCATGCTCATCTCAAATTCGGTGCTTATGACATCCGAGAACTGTGAAACAAGAGTATGAGAAGAGCCGCCAAAGATGATGTCATCCACATAAATCTGGACGAGTAGAATGTCAGCGCCATGCCGGCGAATGAACAAGGTCTTATCCACCTTACCCATCTCAAAACCATGACTCAACAAATAGGACTTAAACCTCTCGTACCAAGCTCTAGGGGCCTGCTTAAGTCCATACAAGGCTTTGAAAAGCTTGTAGACATGGTTTGGGTATTTGGGGTTCTCGAAACCTGGAGGCTGTCTTACATAGACCTCTTCCTTAATAAAGCCATTGAGGAAGGCACTCTTGACATCCATCTGGTAAAGCTTGAAACCCTTAGAAGCTGCAAAGGCAAGCATGATTCTAATGGCCTCAAGTCTAGCTACAAGGGCAAAGATCTCCTCAAAATCTAGACCCTCAACTTGGGAGAAACCCTGAGCTACCAGTCTAGCCTTGTTTCGAACAACCACCCCATCCTCACTCTGCTTGTTCTTGAACACTCACTTAGTCCTAATGACATTGTGACTTTGAGGGGGCTCAACAAGCGACCAGACCTTGTTTCTCTTGAAATTCTCTAACTCCTCATGCATGGCATTGGCCCAAGACTCATCAGATAGAGCATGACTAACATCTTTGGGCTCAAAGGTAGCAACAAAGGTAGAATGGAGACAGAAATGTGACATGCCAGACTTTGAGCGAGTGACTCGCTCAAAGAGGTCTCCAATCATCTGCTCGGAAGGATGGTCTTTTTGGATATGTCGGGGAGGTCCTAGATGAGATGAAGAAGTGGCCTCTACCTCATGAGCTGATGAGATAGGAATAGAGCCACTAGCTCCAGAGGAAGCAGAAGGCATGGGCTGGTCACCTGGAGGTGCTGTGGACGAAGGCACCTCAAGTGGAGGATGAGGAACTGGATCGAGTAGACAACCCTCATCTCCATCCTCCTCATCGTCCACAAAGATGGGCTCGGACTGCTCTAAAGAACCTGAGATATCGGGTCTAGTCCCCGGACTGGCCTCGTCGAAGGTCACCTCACACGTCTCTACCAACTTACTAGACTCGCAGTTCCAGACCCTATACGCCCGCGAAGAAGTCGAATAACCTAGAAAGATCCCATCACAGGATCGTGACTCGAACTTATCTAGGTTCCCGGACTTCAGAATGAAACACTTGCATCCAAACATACGAAAATACGAGATACTTGGCTTTCGCCCATATCTCAACTCATAAGAAGTGCGATGCAAGTGTGCCCGAAGAAAAACTCTGTTCAAAACATGGCACACGGTCGCTATAGCCTCAGCCCAAAACTTCCTAGGTGTAGAATACTCATCAAGCATCGTCCTGGCCATCTCGACCAAGGTACGGTTCTTCCTCTCCACAACGCCATTCTGCTGAGGGACGTGCGGAGAAGATAACTAGTGCTCTACACCTGTCTCGTCACAGAACCTCTCAAAGTAGGAATTCTTGAACTCCGTGCCATTATCACTGCGAATCGCTCGTAAGGCACCCAGGAGCTCAACAGAAAGCTTACTGAAAAGACCTCGAAAATGTGTAAACGTCTCATCCTTCGAGGCTAAGAAAAACACCCAAGAGAACCTCGAGAAGTCATCGATTACGACAAAAACATACCACTTCCCTCCTGCTGACTGCACTCGAGCTGGTCCAACGGTGTCCATGTGGAGCAGCTGTTCTGGTGCATCGGTCATAGTCACTGTGACTGGAGGTTGAGAAGCGGCAACCATCTTGCCGTGCCGGCAGGGAGCACAAATAATATCTTTGACCATCTTGAGTTTCGGCAGACCACGAATGAGATCGTGGCCGCTAACTCGGGTCAAATGGTCAAATCCAATATGACCAAGTCTCCTATGCCATAAAGTAAGGTCACGGGACTCAGAAGCAACTAAACACCGGAGAGGATCACCAGAAGACTCAGAAAAATCAGCACGAAAGATCCTCCCATAACGAGAAATCCCGCAAACTAGACTACCCGAAGAATCAAGAATTTTGCAAGCGTTTTTCTTGAAGCTCACCTCAAAACCGTCATCGGTAAGTTGAGAAACTAAAAGCAAATTATACTGCAGCTTACTAACCAAGGCAACATCTTTTAAAATAAAAGACTCATAAACAACACTGTACCTTTGGCGATGACGCGCCCAGACGAAGCGTCTCCGAAGGTGATCATCTCATCACCTGGAGCACGAGCTAGGGAAGAGAACCAATGAGAGTCTCCGGTCAAGTGTCGAAAACACTCGGAGTCAACGAGCCAAACCTCTCTCTTCCCTGCCCGGCGAACCTGAGTCAACGAGAGAGCAAAGTCTCAGCACTGGGGTAAATCAAGAGTGATTTTAGCACCCAATACTGAGTAACACGTCGAGTAGAAGAAGTAGCCACACACGACTAACCTCTATCTACCCTACGCTCTCTATCGCTCAAAGAAGCAGAAGGTCCACGAGCAGACCTGGAGCTGTTGTTGGGTCCGACTGCTATGGGAGAGTGAGTCGGAGCACCAGCAACATGCTGATCACGCCGCGGGTAGCTATCTCGACAGAAAAAAATGAGATCTACCCTCAGAATGGCGGAAGTCATGACCAAAGGGAGCATGAGGACGAAAACCAGAAAACTCAAAAAAAACCAAGTCCTCGATGCTGCCCAAACCCATCAGAAACACCTGAAGCAAGCCTAGACCTCGTGTTGGTCTTAGGTGTACTCAAGGTATGGGGCTGACCCTGAATACGTCTAAGAGCCTCAACACGGTCTCTACGCGCGATCTTGGCGCGCCTGAAGCATCGCTCAATCAAGTGCCCATCCTTTTGACAGAAGGTGCAATGATACTTCACCTTCTGAGAGGTAGAAGTAGCACTATGAGGCTTCGCCTTCTGAGAGGCCGAAGTAACAGGTGGAATCACCTTGCTGTCAGAGATCCCTTGGACAAAGCCCGCTGACTTGAATTGAACTTTCTCAGTACTTGGCTCAATCTCGATCACTCCTGCTGCTATGGGTCGAAGAACAGCATGTGGATGCTTCCTCATGTCCTCATAAAAGTCATACCCTAGACCTTGATTGAACTTGCAAATCTTGGACTGGTCTAGAATAAGATTCAGCTTCTTCTTGCCTCCTACAAACCTCTCGAGAGTGTTCATAAGGTACTGACACTCCCGAAAGAGAGAGGTGCAAGAAGAGCAGGGAGAAGAAGAGACAGCAGAAGGTAAGGGAGCAGAAGAAGAACCAATAGCAGAAGAGTGAATGGCTTGTGCATGCACAGCCGACTCGGAAGGGACAGTCCTACTGCTAGCCAGTTGGTTCACGTCGCTAAGCGTCTCCACCTTACCCTTGGGCTTCTCCCCCACACCAGCACACACATCACAACAAGATTGTGGCTTCTCTAGTAAATCCTTAGTTAGCTTTACACATTTTTCTTCCAATGCAATCAACTCAGATTTTAGTTTATCACAATTTTTGCGTGGTGAGCTAACAGGGTCCTTAGAAGCATACTGAGCCATTTTCTTATTGTAGTCAATCATTTCTTGAAACTGTTTTGAGACAGATTCAAGTTCAGTAGTTAATTTAGGACAGTTCAAACATGAAACAATAGGCTCAAGTAATGAAGCTTGTAATTCAGCAATTTTGTGATCTGCCCTCTTTAGGTTCATCTTCAAATTATTATAATTTTCACAAGTCTCTGGCAGAACAAGAAGCATGGTATAAAGACTTCTAAAAGCGTTGTCCTTATCCTCACATGAGGTGCAAGATGTAGTGTCAACAACGGGGGATGAAAGAGTAACTACCCTACTCATCTCTAGTTCACCAAGTAGACTAACATTCTCCACCTTAACCATATCAAGTTCAGAAGACAGACTATCATGAGAGGTCCTTAATTTCTTCATGTCATCCAGCAAGACACAGCATGTATCACATTCATCACGAGAGGGAGCAGATATAAGTGAAGTAAGCTCCCGTGACAGTCTATCTACTTCCTTCTCCAACTCGCTAACCCTAGCTCTAGATCTAGCATGGAATTTCCTTAGCTTAAGAAAAGCATCATTAAGCTGGTCGTAGGAAGGGTATACCTCATCGGAGTCGGAATAGAGCTCGCTGTCGCTGATCTCACCCTCAAGGCCCATGAAGCATATGCCGGAGAAGTCGTCGCCGCCCTTGGGATCTTGCTTGTCCGTCCCATCGTCGTCGCTCCACCCCTCCACCTCGCTGAGGTCGAGGTCGTCGAAGGCGGTGAGGACGCAGTGGAAGAGCTTCTTGGCTTTGCTAAGGTCGCGAAACTTCTTCTTGCCTTGGGCATGAGCTGAGGGCTTCTTGTTGCGGTTCTTGTCGATTTAGTCGTTCTTGCTCACACCGCCGTAGTCGCACTTGCCCTTCTCCAGCTTGGGGCAGTTTGCCCGAATGTGGTTGGGGCCACTACACTCGAAGCAGATCATGGGTCCTCCTCTCTTTCTGTCCCTCCTTCTCTTGTAAGCATGAGAAAATTTTCTGGCTAGGAGGGCCAACTGGTCATCAGTTACATCACAGAGAGCAGCCAGAGAGAATCCATAAAGCGACTCGGAAGAAGATCTAGGAGCTGAAGTGGGATCGGTGACTAAGGCCATCGACTGCGACTTCGACTTATGAGAGACAATGTTAATCTCGTGAGTCTTGAGGCGTGAGTACAACGCGTCAAGAGTCAAAGTCAAAAGATCGGTGGTGTCCTTGATGGTAGTCACCTTCATCTCCCAAACACGCAAGTCAAGAGCAGATAGCATCTGTCGAGCATTATCCGAGTCGGGGTATGTGAGACCGACCGCTCGGAGATTGCTCAGAATCTTGTGAAAACATGCAAAGCACTAATCCAAGGACTCACCAGCGAGCATTTCAAACTTGTTGTAATCTCGCTTGAATTGGTCCTGTCGAACCGTCTTAATCTGGGTGGTGCCCTCATGGTATGCATCGAGGGTCTCTCAGATGTCGAAGGCCAACGACAGATGTGAGATGCGATCGAACTCGCTTCTACTCAACCCTTGGATTATGATGTTCCTTGCCTTCGCATTCGCCTCAACATCAAGCATGTTTCCAGCGTTGATGTTCTCATCGGCAGGAACAACATATCGTACCTTGACCTTACGCCAGATGGCGTAGCCTTGAGCCTAGATATAGGTCTCCATCCGGCTCTTCCAGAAGGGATAGTCGATCCCATCGAAGACCGGGGGCTTGGTCGAGTACTTGTCTGTTGCCATGGCTCTAGAGACCGGTTAAGATCTATGAGGAAGACTTGCCCCCAAAAGTGTCTACTAAAACACTATTATCTCCGATAGCTATGAGAAACTAGGGAGAGAAGTAGTTCAATTGCTTACTGGAGAACCAAGAGAAAACCCAATCATCAGAGAACTTAACCCCAAAATGGGATGGCAAAAATCTGCAAACAATAGAAGCTGGCCGGTCTGATCGGTACCTTGTGGCCGGTCTGACCGGTGGCCTCAGGCCGGTCTGACTGCAGGCCACCAGGCGGTCTGACCGCCGACCACTAGGAGGTCTGACTGCCAACCGGCTTTCGGTCTAACTGCTCCCCTGATACCCGAGTAGGCAGTGAGCAGACAACTGAAACTGACTGCGCAGACAAAACTGAAACGTCAGATTTTGGCCGAAATAACGAAGTACTGCTGTTTCCCTTTGGCAAGAAGTGCAAGAACCTATTCTAAACAGAAGAGAGGCAATAAACAACCAGAGGAAACAACAGGAAATCAAGAATTTCATATTTGTGCCCAAAACTGAAAAAGTACAGAGAGTTGCACCAAAAACCAAATTCCCACTAAACCTTTGGTTCTTTGATCATGAAACTCAAGGATTAGCAAGGGAATAGCATTGGGATTCTGAGATTCAAATTTGGGCATAATCTTCCAAGGGAAAACAAAAATAGCACTAAACCCTGGAACAAGAACCCAGAGGGAGAACATGGCACATGCTGAAAAGAAATGGATTCTCCCGATTCAATCATTTTGCTCTTGGAACTAGCTGACCAAAGGGTCTAGAAATACAATTCCATCACAGAGCAATCCATTTTGCACCTCCTTAGCAAGAAACAACCCAAAACAGAAATACGAGAAATCAAGCAGAGAGAGCATCGAGAGACAAAAACCAACAGAGAGACAGGAACTCAATCAAACTCAAACAAAGCCATCTCATATTGATATTGAGGATGAGAGATACACGATTACAAAGGATTACAATCTCTATGTCCCTATACGCGCTTGGTATAGGCATCAACTCATCCCCTCCCTCTCACAAGATCAAGAATTTGAGAACACTGCATGCTTGGAGAGGAGCACGGGAAAACACACAGAGAGGAGACACACCCCAACAACACTCTGCCTCTCTCAACCACTAAAGCCCCTAAAGCAAAACAACCTCTCCAAAGGCCATTTGACTAAAGCAAAACCCTAACAACCCCTAGAATCCATGCATACAACTAGGAACTCTCTCCTATTTATAGCCTTTGGCTAACGGGTCTCCAACCCGTTATGCCCGTTAAATCTCGAACGGAACCGCTTCCACTTGTGCAGCTTTGCGCTTTTACCGAAACGCCTCTCCTGCACCTTCCGGGAAGCTTCCGCGTTCCTTGTCATCCAAGCCTCGCAACCACCTCGAGTCTCCGCCGTCTTTGACACATCCGACCGTTCTGATCTCGACACCGCCAGTGCCTAGTCCGGTCAGCCCGTGCCTCGCCACGACTCCGCCTCGACATCCTGCGGCCATCACAGACAAGAAACACATCACATAGCACCGCTCGATAACATGTAATCGACAGAAGCATTAAGAGTAATCTTAGCCCAAACCTGTCGAATCGAAAGACTAAGCATCCTAAGCCCATACGACCAAGTTTGACCAAATCCGACCGAACCGATTGCACCATGCAATGACACGGCACGAACCTCACAAACCAAACTCGACTTTCCTAAAATCGATGTCAATTACTCATCACACACTCGGGGTCACCTTCGCATGGTCCATCAGATGAATCTCACCAATTCGTGGGGTGAGGCAAGTTACACACCTTGACCATGTTGATCCCAGTTTATAAATAAAATTATGTTGTTTTAAATTATTTTGCATGCTTATGTTTATTTAATGTATTTCAATTCTAGTTTTAAAGACTTAGTTAATACCTTCTTGTTATGACCAAATTTGACATTGATCACCTAAATATCTTATCTCCTTAGAATAAAACTCTGGTTAGTACACTAGTATTAGCTAGAAAACTTTGTACAAATGCTCAGCCATGCATAGAAATAATTCTAGACTTGGGATAATTATTTCATATAAAATGATGTTTATTAAAATGTATTCCTAATTTGGTAAGTCAAGAAGGTGTATGAAATGTTTAAAAATAAAATATGAAAACATAGTTTAGACTTAGGCAAATGGTTAGGTGTTGGGTGCCCGATGGCACAAGGGGTATATAAAAAGTCTACATAAGCCAATTAAGGACCAGTCTATGAGCTACTGCTACAAAACCACATCGTACTACAACAAGTCTGGTATGAGATAGATCTGGCTAACAAATTTGTGCATTCCAACCTGAGTCTCACTATAGGTTGAATATGGGTGTGGCGTAGGCCACGAGAAGTCTCATGCAGCACAAGAGGGGTACTCGATTTAGTGGATTCTTTATTGGGATGAAACCTTAGCGGGGGCATGACCAGGTTGATGGCTTTGCTTTGTAAAAGCGTTGTGATAATCACTTAGTCACACATGTGAAAGAAGCGTGTTATGGCTAACATTATTAGTTGATTATCTCTTGTAGGTAAAGTTGTACCACCTCTGCTGAGTGTATAAACTATCCTAGATAGCCGTGCCAATAGTCATGGGCATGCCGAGTAAGGTTTTTCATAGATTAAACTTTGTTTTTCAAAAATTGACTTAAATGAAAGTTGTTGAGATTTTTTTGGAGAAAGATGGTTCGGGCGGGATACCCGTGGTTAGGTTAGTGTTAGGTTGGACCTACATTAATTGTATTAATTTGATTAAATTAATGATTTTTATTATTGTATTAAATTCAACACTTTACATTGATTTATTGTATTTGTTCAAATTTGGCTTTACGCTCAAATAACCATATTATGCCTTTACTTGTTGCCCTTACATTAATAATGCATTTTCTCGTGTAACTTGCATAGTACATTTTTGTACCCACCCTTGCTTAATTTTGTTGCTCAAGGGAGGACATCTTTGACTATGGTGAGGACCAAGACGAGTAGGCCATGTTTCATAGTAATTTGCATGTGGGCGGATTTATTGGGCTTCTCCACTTTATTTACTATCTTCCGCTATTATTTATCTTTATATTTGGCCTATGAGCCGTGGAGATGTAAAACAAGGCTATAAGACACATACTCTTTTAATTAATAAAATTTGTCATTATACATGATATGTATTCCTATTATCATTGTGTGCACAGCTTTTCCTTGACTAGTATGATTGACATAGAGGATCCAAAAGTGTTGTTTCTGGGTCCGACAGAGATGGTGTCAGAGCCATATTAAATCTAAGACGTGATCATAGATAGAGTATAATTGATTCATTATAAGGACTTATTTTAATAGAAAATGATTTTAAAATCTCGTAAGCACTTATCTCCCCCATTCTTTCACTTAACTATGTTCTTTTATTAAAATTGTTTTCTGATTTTTTTTCTTCTCAAATATTTTAGATGGCTAAAACCCCCACCAAATTTTCCCATGGATGGCCACCTGCCTATGGAAGCTCCTTCAGCAGCTGAAGTTCCAAGGTCAACTAGTCTACCAAGGGTACCTGATCAAGAACGCTAGAGAGTGGAGGTGCTAATCTTTGCCAATATAGGAGATGACACCGCCTTTCACACCTCCGATGCTTCATAAGCTCAGGATACCTTCTTCATAGGTATCTAGGGCGCTACTCAGGAAGCCATCCGCTAGATGAGAGATATCTATGAGGTGGAGTTATGGGGCACCACCTTCCAATACTGTCCCAGCAAGTACCCCGCCAGCCCCAACAACTTCTTCGTGACCACGGAGAGTGAAGACGACCCCAGGCTTGTTCACCAGGTGGAACTCACCAAGTCCCAGGACTACCCATACCAATCTACCTTGGATAAATTGAGCTTCATCACCTACTAGCTCTGTAGGGTAGATAAGGGAGTTAGCTTTGATCCATGCTAGCGATGATAACTCCTAAGGGAGATAACATTGAGCTGCCATCGAAGAAGTGTTGCAATGGGGATAAGCAGAAGTACTTAGCCTACTTCAAGCCAACCCCATAGAAAGCCATAAGTTTAGGGTCTTAAGTCAATAAAGAACGTTGCTTGTGAGTGTTATTCCCTTGTCAATAGCCACAAGGTTATCTTATTATTATTAAATAAAATTGCATTTGCTAAAATTGTTCCTTTTATTTGGTAGTTTTCTTGTGTTTTGTTTGTGGGATGAACACAAAAATCTCTCTTAGTTTCCTTCTTCCTTTCCCTAACCTTTGGAAGCACCAAGCAAATGGTGAACACCAAGAGCAATGGTAACGACAATGGCAGCGATAGCAATAACAACGGAGCTCAAAGAAGTCAATCAGCTCCCATCCCTCCACCACCACCTGCTAATGGACCGGATTGGGCCCAAATGATGGCCAACCAGAATCAACTCATTAACTCATTCAACTATTGGTGTAGATCATCAACAACCCTACTCAACCCACTCCAATGCTGCCACCACCCACCTAGGCTTCACAATCCAGATTATCAGAGTTCATGAGAATGTGTCCCCTAACCTTCTTCAGCAGCACTGAACCAATGGATGTAGATGACTGGCTTAGAGCCATTGGGAAGAAGCTAGGCATTATCTAGTGTAGAGATTGGAAGACAGTCCACTTTGCCTCTCACCAATTGAACGGACATGCTTCAGAGTGGTTGGACACCTTCACTACCACTCATGCCAATGTGCAAGCCACCACCTTCGATGAGTTTGTGCAGAACTTTCGCAAGGCTCATGTTTCCACCAGCACCATCACTCTCAAGAAGAGGGAGTTCCAAGCTCTGCGCCAAAGTGAACGTACAGTGAATGAATACTTTTAGAAGTTCAATTAGTTGGCACGCTATGCACTAGAAAGTGTTGCTACTGATGAGGCAAGGCAGGAGAGGTTCTTAGAGGGCCATTCGCTAAGAAGGCAAGCATGTTGAGATAGAGAACCACAAGAGGAGGATGTCTACTTAGAAGGTCAACCCAGGAGGTTTCCCCAAGCTTGTGGCATCCCATCACAATCAAGCAACTTCAGTCTAATAGCAACCTGGGCACCTTTCTAGGCCAACCGCCCTACTCCTCAAGCAATCCATAACATCCCTATTGGTGGGCAAGTGCAGAAGAACACGGCCCCATCTGATGGGGTGACTTGCTTCTAATGCAAGGAGATAGGGCACTTTGCCTAGTCCTGCCCCCAACAAGCTTCAGGCTGTGGCTAATGCTAGATCATTAGGAGGTTAAAACTCAGGGCAAGCCTTCAAGAAGCTCCAGAACTTCATCAAAGGGCGTGTGAACCACATCATTGCAGAGGAAGCCCAAGCTACACCAGACATCATGTTGGGTATGTTTCTAGTAAACTCAGTACTAGCATCAGTTCTATTTAATTCTGGTACTTTGCATTCTTTCATTTCCAAAGCTTTTCTGGTTAAGAATGGGTTAGGCTTAATTCCTTTTAGCAATCCCATGATAGTTCATTCTCTAGGAGCAGAGATGAGAGCAGGGACCTTTTGTCCAAAAGTGGATTTGCTCATTGAAAGAGTACCATTTCTAGTTTTGGACTTTCAAGGGTTGGATGTTATTCTTGGTATGAATAGGTTATCCAAGAATAGGGGACAAATAGATTGTACCACCCAATCCATCACCCTCACTAATGGTCAAGAAATGGAAGTGACCTTCACACCGAGAATTCCTGAAGTAGAAGAGTATATTCTTAACCATCTCTAAGGTCTACAATAGGTACTAGTTGTTTGAGAATACCTAGATGTGTTTCTAGAAGACTTACCTCGAATGCCACCGGATAGAGACATTGAGTTCATAATTGACTTAGTCCCTAGTACCACTCCAATTTTAGAGAGACCTTACTGTATGCCAGCTAATGAGTTAGCTGAGCTAAAGAAGCAGATTGAAGAGCTTGAGGATAAAAGCTATGTCTGACTAAGCTTATCACCTTGGGAAGCACATGTTCTCTTTGTCAATAAGAAAGATGGAAATATGAGAATGTGTGTGAATTACAGAGCTCTCAACAACGCCATGATCAAGAACAAGTATCCTTTACCCAGGATCGATAACCATTTTATCAGTTGAAGGGAGCAAGTGTTTACTCCAAGTAGACCTAAGGTCAGGATACCACCAGCTGAAGATTCAAGAAGAGGGTATACCTAAGACTACCTTCTCTACTTGTTACAGTTAGTATGAGTGCACTGTCATGTCCTTTGGACTAGAAAATACACCAACCTACTTCATAAGTATGATAAACAAGGTGTTCATGGAGTATTTGGATAAGCTTGTAGTGATGTTCATGGGTGACATTCTCATTTACTCCAAAAATAAGAAAGAGCACGAAGACCACCTCAAAATAATTGTAGAGAAACTTAGAGAATACCAACTCTATGTCAAATTTAGCAAGTGTGAGTTGTGGCTAAGGGAGGTACCTTTCTTGCTAACATTGTGATAGCTGAAGGAATTGTGGTAGATTCCTCTAAGGTAGAAGCAGTAAATGATGGGAAGCAATCTAGGTCAATTACTAAGATCAAGAATTTTCCTGGACTTGTCGGTTATTACCAATGCTTCATAACAAGATTCTCTGAGATAGCCAAGCTCATGATTCAACTTCTGAAAAAAGGAGAAGTTCGAATGGACAAAAGCTTGTGAGCAAAGCTTCCAAACTCTTAAGAATAAGTTGGTGTCTGCACCAGTACTCATTTTGTTGGATATACACAAGGATTTTATGATTTTCTGTGATGCATCCTGGCAAGAACTCAGTTGTGTTTTGATGTAAGAACGCAATGTGGTAGCCTATGCATCACGTTAATCGATACCTCACGAGTGCAACTATCCCACTCATGACTTAAAGTTAACAGTAGTGGTTCATACCTTGAAGATCTAGAAGTGTTACCTAATTGGTAGCTATTGTGAAATCTACATGGACCACAAGAGCCTCAAGTATATTTTCACTCAAGCAAAGCACGATTTGAGGTAGAATCAAGGATTATAATCTTTGAATCCACTACCATTTAGGCAAATCCAATGTTGTAGCAGATGCATTAAGCAAAAAGACCAATGCAAACTACACATTGGCAGAAGATGTACAGACTCAACTTCAGGAGGATATTGCCCGTCTTAACCTAAACCCATGGATCGGGGTATACTCTTGGCTCGAGAAATTCAACCCACCCTACCTGACTAGATTAGAGAAGATTAAGAGGTTGATGAGGACATCAATGAGATAAGGAAGAACATGAGAGAAGGAAACACCATCGATTTTAGTGAACATGAACATGGAATAGTTTGATTTGAGAAGCATATCTGTTTGCCAATAATAAAGAGATTAAGAATATGATTCCATGTGAAGCTCATGAGTCCCCTTATTTGATCCATCTAGGTCGTACCAAGATGTATCAAGACCTTAGAGAAAGATATTAGTGGGTTAGCATGAAAAGAGAAATCATTGAGTTTGTTGAAGCTTGTGACACCTGCCAAAAAGCCAAGGCAGAGCATCAAAGGCCTACTGGACTTTTGTAACCTTTGCCAATCCTAGATTAGAAGTGGGAAGAGATTGGCATGGATATCATTACTAGACTTCCTAGGACTCAATACGGTTATGACTGTATATGGGTGGTGATAGATCGATTGACCAAGGTAGCCTATTTCATACCTATCAAGATCACCTACTCAGGGGACAAATTAGTAGAGCTATACATGTCTAGAATTGTATGCCTACATGGTGTTCCCAAAAATATTGTGTTAGATCAGGGAAGCCAGTTCACTTCTAGGTTCTGGAAAAAGCTACATGCAGAGTTAGGGAGTAAGTTCAACTTCAATATAGCTTATCACCCTCAGATCGATGACCAAGTAGAGCAAATAAACAAAGTGTTGCAGGATATGCTAAGAGCTTGTGGCCTAGATTTTGGCACCAGTCGGGATCACACCTTACGCTATACTGAATTCTCCTACAACAATAATTATCAGGCCAATCTCTAGATGGCACCCTTGGAAGCCCTATACAGTAGAAAATGCAGAACACCTCTACTGTGGGAGCAACATGAAGGACATCAAGACCTGTGCCCAATCTACTTCAAGATTCTAAGGAGAATGTGAGAAAAATCAAGGACAGATTGAAGACAACCCAGTCTTGACAGAAGAGCTATGCAGACAATCATCCTCGAGACCTAACTTTCAAAGTGGGACTTCGTTTACCGCAGAGTATCCCCACTCAAATGAGTCAAGAGGTTCCGGACCGAGGGAAAGCTTGTGCCAAGGTTCGTGGGACCATTCATGATTTTGGAGTGCAAAGGAGAAGTTGCCTACTAGTTGGAGTTGCCACCAACCATGACAGGAGTGCACGACGTCTTCCATGTATCTCAATTGAAGAAATATCTTCGAGTACCCACAGAGCAAGCAGTGCTTGAGAGCCTTGACCTTCAACAAGACCTCACTATAGGGAGCATCCAATCAAGATCCTTGAGATAGCAGAACGCAAGACCAAAAAGAAGACCTTCTGCTTCTGCAAGGTGCAATGGAGCAATCACTCAGAAGATGAAACCACTTGGGAACAGGAAGAAGACTTGAAGGCCAACCATCCCCATCTCTTTGCTAGCCTATCCAAATCTCGAGCTAAAGATTTTTCTTAAGGGGGTAGGGTGTAATATCCCAAATTTTAGCTTTTATTTATTTGAGATTTTCTGGATTTTCTTTTCCTTTTCCTTTTTCTTTTTCTTTTTCTTTTTAGTTGAACCTAGAGAAAAGAAAAATCTTTAATTGTTTGTCTTCAAGTCTTTTTAAAGGTAATTTCTTATTCTTGAGTTTCCCTTATCTTATAGAATTTTCTAGAATTTTTGGCCCTTATTTACTATTTTCTAAGCCTTCCTTGAATTTCTAGCCTTTATTTAAATAAAAACATGTATAAATTCCCTAAAATCTCTTAGGCCAAAACCAACTTTATTCCTAGCCCATATTCCATGTTCATCCACTCTAGCCCATTCTTTCTCCATACGTGGCCTCAGCCAACGCAGTACACATGCGCTGGCCTTCTTCTCTCACGAGCCATCTCTCTCCCCTCACTTTCGCACAAGCCCACCTTGCTAGCATGCCCTTCTCCCATTGTCATTGTAATAGTTGAGGTTTTTATTAAAAAAATAAAGTAAAAAATAATTTAAAATAAAAATAAGTGTTTTGGTTGCCTGAGTTTTAATTTTGCTTTACCTTGATTTTCTACTTTTAAAAAGGTTGGATTTGAAACGTAATTTAAGTAGAAGCCTAAAAATATTATTAAATAAAAGGATATTTTGATCTTCTAAAAAAAATACTATTTCAAATTAATTATTTGGATTTATTTGCCTTTTATTTGGTTTTTCTGGATTTTCTAGAGTTTAAAATCTATTTTTAAAATTAAAAGTATTTTCAATATAAAATTTAATATCAACCTATGTTGTAAATATTTTTTCTAATTCCAAAATGGATCCAAGAATTTTTGGGAAGTTTTCTAGAATTTTTGGGCTTTATTTGCTATTTTTGTGCACTTTTATTTTCTCGGGCTTTTCTAAAAATCAAAATCAAAATTTAAAAGTTTAATCCTGTAGGACCGAAATGGCGACAGAGGGGGGGGGGGGGTGAATGTCGATCTTTAAAATCGCCCCTACAATTATCTTCTTCTCTATTAGCTATGAGAGCTACAAAGGTAGAAGATCAGAGCTCACAAGACACCCCAGCAACAAAAAGAACACGAACAGAGAGACCAGCAAGCGAGAAGAATCAAATCGGGAAAAATCTGTCCACGAGCGGTAGTACCGGAATGCTATCTGCGGTAGTACCGCTGGGGCGGTAGTACCGGGTACTCGAGCGGTAGTACCGCCCGACAGACAGACAGCAGGATTTTCAGGCTGGAAACTTTGAGACTTCGGATTTTTGGCTAAAAAGAAGATTTGCTCTCAATCTTTTCGATCCAAGGCCTTACTACAACATACTAAATAGTAAGGGGACCTTGGGAAACAAGAGAATCAAACCAAGAAGCAAGAATTTCAGATTATGGGTAAAACTCTGAATTTTTGCACAACCCGAGCCAAAAATCAAATTGCTTCAAAACCTTTGATCCTATGGCTAGGAGACTTTGCAGATATGTTAGCAATAGCCATAGGACTCTCCATGCCAAAACTCAGCCCATCTTGCAAAGGGAAACAAGAAACCACCTCAAACCCTAGAACTGGAAAATGAAGAACAGGGCAACCCAAAAATCCAAAACTGAGATTAAATGGAGTTGCCTCTTGGGATCCTTGATCAAATGATCTTGAGGTACTCACCCATCATGGAGCAACCCATTTTGGCCAATCCCAGCAAGCAAGAACTCGAGAATCAAAGAGTCAAGAAATCAACCAAATGAACATCGAAGAACAGAGAGCACAGAGCAGAATAAAAACTTCAGATTTCATTCCTTGGATCAAATGGAACACAAAGGAGTCCCGATACGCATGTACATTCGGAGGAATGATTGATTACAAGACTCTCCACTCAATCCCTCTCCTCTCCAAGCCAAGAACTCAACCCATACATGCTTGAGAGGGGGATGAACACACTCTGGACACTCACCTAGAACACATCGTAGGGGACAAGCAGGGAGCACACCTCTGCCTCCTCTACCCACTCTCAACAACTAAAGCCTAAAACCAAAGCAAGCCATCAAAGCCTCTTTTGACTCTAAAACCCTAATTCTCTCACAAGTGCTCTAGTGGGCATGCAGCCCCTCCACTCCTTTTATAGCCCATGGCTAACGGGTCTCCGCCCTGTTACGCCCGCTATTTCCAACGGAGCCCGCTCCCGCTTGTGCAGCCTTGCGAAATTCCCGTTTCGCCCCTCCTACACCTTCCGGGAAGCTTCCGTGCTCCTTGTCTTGCACGCCTCGCAACCACCTCGAGTCCACGTCGTCTTCGACACATCCCGACCGTTCTGACCTCAGCGCCACCTGCGCCTAGTCCGGTTCACGTGTCTCACCACGACTCCACTCGACGTCCTGCAGACACACAGACAAGAAAACACGTCAAATAGCACCGCTCGATACATGAAAGCATAAATACCATCATACTTACCATGACGAAGTCCAAACCTGTCGAATCATCTGAATATGCATCCTAATCCCATACGACCAAGTTTGACCAAAGTCCGACCGAGCCCGATTGCGCCACGCAACGACTCGACTCTGAACCACCCAAACCAAACTCGACTATCCTAAACCTTTGTCAATTACTCATCATTCACATGGAGTCACGACCACATGGTCTCTCAATCTCCCCCTTGATGAGTATATTGACAAACTCAGAAAAAGCATTAAGTAGAGTTTGATTTTGAAGAATCCAACATGGTCCAAAGAAAGGAATGAAGCTAATGACCATGTCGACAGAAGGAACACTAGAGCAACAAGAAAGAGCAAATTGATCTCCAAAGCTCTAAACTGTTTCCAACAGACTTTTTCTTCTCTATTCTCCCCCTTTTGGCAATAAACACATCAAGATGCAATAGAGAGAATATGACAAAATGGATGAATATGGCTGAAGTTTGTTTATTTAAGCATTTAGAGCCATGAGAATTATCCATATTGACCATAATGTAATACACCAAGCCATAACTAAAAAAAACGCTATCTAGATCATGACAACATATATATAAACCAGCTAGAGCACAAAGATGACAATCTGAAATGTAATGCATTTAGTGAGCAAGTCAAGTCATCAATGAGCAAAGTCTAACTAGAGATATCTAAGGATGACTCAGGCCATGTCAATAAGCTAAGCGGAAACAAGAAGCTAGTGTTGAGTCAATTAGAGTGCTACAAGCTCAAGAGTTTATCATTTGGTTAAGCACTTTTCATCTTTAGGTGATTAAGCAAATCTTGCACATTTGACATATTTTCTTTTAAAGCTTATAGCTGTTTCCAACCAAAAATTTTATCATGTGCTAGATCTCAAGCCTTATGCGACTACTCCAAGCGAGAAGCTTAAGAAGATAGTCCAGGTCATCCAAAACTCCCCCTGAGTTCATGCCTAGTGCAATGGCAAGCCGTCTCATGAGAAAGAATTGGTGAAATCAGTTTTTTCGCACATAAAAAGAGATCCTTTTGCTTTTTAACAGATTGTGCTAACTCATGATGTATCAAGATGCTAAAATAGCTCAATCTAAGATTCAACCTAGATTCAAGACTCAACTCAGCCTATTTGACATGGCATGAATCATAAAGGGATAACTCAAGCAAGACTAATCTCGAGTGCTAACATGACAAGTTTTAATTTAAGTTGAGCAATTTTAATTAACTTATCATGGCAGAAAGCTAGTCTACACATATGAAGTCATGATAAATCTAGCAAGCTAAGCACAAGTCATGGCAAGGTGTAAAGCATTGAAGCATGTCATAACAGGATAATAATCAAGGCTCAATGCAGATTGATTATAATGCTAGAATGCTGAAAATGCAAGAAAGTTCAGCTCCCCCTCAACATTAGATGCAACTTTTAGTTCAAGTTGAGTTATGTCAAAATGAAGCTTCAGAAGCTCCCAAATGAACTCCCCCTGAACCAAAGCAATAAAATCGAGAAGCTGGCAAAGAAAACCAAACAGGCAGTCCTTAAAGCATAGAAAAGATATAGAAGCAACTATGGCTTAAACTGACTCTCATCTACCCCAAATGACTCCAGGACTAACAGCTGATCGTCGAACACACACTAGAGAGCAAACACGTACCCTGTCTACCCGAGGGTGGCCCAACCCTCGCTAGACCCTACAAGAAGTGAGTGAGCTCAACCTAGTGAGATAAGAAATAGCTACTCCTGGAAGCACAAGATAAGAGTAAGAAGTCTAAGCAACTCAACACAAGAAACACTCTAACCTATGCTAGAAGGACTTAACCCAATGCACCCGCAAATGCAATGCAACAGAAATGAGACAGAAGCATAATTAATATAATAAAGCAGTAAAGCCCAAGCTCCCCCTCACTACAGTCCATAAGGACAAACCACCCCAAGCTCTCCCCGCAGAGCTGAAAACCTCGAACCGTCCAAAGGCTTGGTGAAGATATCAGCCAACTGGTGGTCACTCTCCACAAACTGGAGCACTATGTCACCCCTCTCTACATGGTCTCTAAGGAAGTGGAAGCGAATGTCAATGTGCTTGGTCCGAGAGTGCTGCACTGGGTTCTTAGCAATGTTAATCGCAGAAGTGTTATCACAAAAGAGTGGAACACTGTCGATAACTAACCCAAAGTCCCGCAGGGTCGAAGCCATCCAAAGCACTTGGCTGCAGCAACTAGCAGCAGCTACGTACTCGGCCTCTGCGGTGGACTGTGCAACTCCGGACTGCTTCCTCGAAGACCAGGAAACAAGAGAAGTGCCAATGAATTGGCAGGTGCCAGAGGTGCTCTTCCTATCTATCCTACAACCGGCAAAGTCTGCATCCGAAAAGGCTCTCAAGGAAAGACAGGATGAGGAAGAGTACCAGATACCATAGTCAATGGTAGCTCGAAGGTACCGAAAGATGCGCTTCACCGCCTGACGGTGAGATACGCGAGGAGACGCCTGAAAACGAGCACACAGACACACGGAGAAGTGTATGTCTGGTCTCGAGGCAGTGAGATAAAGAAGGGAGCCGATCATACTTCTGAACTCTTTCTGATCAACTGGCTCGCCATCCTCATCTGGGTCAAGATAGGCTGTAGAAGCCATGGGAGTCGACACAGGCTTACCATCGCTCATGTCGAAGCGTCTCAGGAGGTCACGAGTGTACTTTCCTTGATGAAGAAATGTACCCTCCCGAGACTGCTTGATTTGGAAGCCAAGGAAGAAGGTTAACTCCCCCATCATACTCATCTCAAACTCGGTGCTCATGACATCCGAGAACTGTGAAACCAGAGTATGGGAAGAGCCGCCAAAGATAATGTCATCGACATAGATTTGGACGAGCAGAAAGTCAGTGCCATGCCGGCGGATGAACAAGGTCTTGTCAACTTTACCCATCTCAAAACCATGACTCAACAAGTAGGACTTAAGCCTCTCATACCAAGCTCTGGGGGCCTACTTAAGTCCATACAACGCTTTGGAAAGCTTGAAGACATGGTGTGGGTATTTGGGGTTCTCGAAACCAGGAGGCTGTCGGATGTAGACCTCTTCCTCAATAAAGCCATTGAGAAAGGCACTCTTGACGTCCATCTGGTAAAGCTTGAAACCTTTAGAAGCTGCAAAGGCAAGCATGATTCTAATGGTTTCAAGTCTAGCTACAGGGGCAAAGGTCTCCTCGAAATCTAGACCCTCAACCTGGGAGAACCCCTGAGCTACCAGTCTAGCCTTGTTTCGAATAACCACTCCATCCTCGCTCTGCTTGTTCTTGAACACCCACTTAGTCCCAATAATATTGTGACCTCACGGGGGCTCGACAAGCGACCAGACCTTGTTCCTCTTGAAGTTTTCTAGCTCCTCATGCATGGCATTGACCCAAGACTCATCAGATAAAGCATGAGAAACATCTTTGGGCTTAAAGGAGGCAATGAAAGCAGAATGGAGACAGAATTGAGATAAGCCAGATTTTGAGCGGGTAACACGCTCGAAAAGGTCTCCAATGATCTGCTCTAAAGGATGAGCTTTCTGGATATGTCTAGGAGGTCCAGGATGAGATGAAGAAGTGGCCTCTACCTCGTGAGCTGATGAGGTAGGAACAGAGCCACTAGCTCCAGAAGAAGCAGAAGGCATGGGCTGATCGCCTCGAGGTGCGGTGGAAGACGGCACCTCAAGGGGTGGATGAGGGACAGGATCAGGTAGACAACCGTCGTCTCCATCGTCCTCATCATCCACGAAGATGGTCTCGGACTGCTCTAAAGAACCTGAGATATCAGGCCTAGTCCCCGGACTGGCCTCATCGAAGGTCACCTCACAGGTCTCTACCAATTTGCTAGACTCGCAGTTCCAGACCCTATAAGTCCGCGAAGAAGTCGAGTAGCCTAGAAAGATACCGTCACAAGAATGTGACTCGAACTTATCTGGGTTCCCGGACTTCAAAACAAAGCACTTGCAACCAAACACACGAAAATGAGAGACGCTAGGCTTTCGCCCATACCTCAGCTCATAAGAAGTGCGATGCAAGTGTGCCCTCAGAAAAACTCGATTTGAGACATGGCACGCGGTGGCTATAGCCTCAGCCCAAAACTTCCGCGGTGTAGAGTACTCATCAAGCATCGTCCTGGCCATCTCGACCAAGGTACGGTTCTTCCTCTCCACAACGCCATTCTGCTGAGGGACGTATGGAGAAGAGAACTGGTGCTCTACACCTGTCTCACCACAGAAACTCTCAAAGTAGGAATTCTTGAACTCCGTGCCATTGTCACTGCGAATCGCTCGTAAGGCACCTGGGAACTCAACGGAAAGCCTACTGAAAAGACCTCGGAAATGTGAAAACGTCTCATCCTTCGAGGCTAAGAAAAACACCCAAGAATACCTCGAGAAGTCATCGACCACAACAAGAACATACCACTTCCCTCCTGCTGACTGCACTCGAGCTGGTCCAACTGTGTCCATATGGAGCAGCTGTCCCGGTGCATCGGTCATAGTAACTGTGACCGGAGGATGAGAAGCGGCAACCATCTTGCCGTGCCGGCATGGAGTGCAAACAAGATCTTTGACCATCTTGAGTTTCGACAGACCACGAATGAGATCGTGACCGCTAACTCGAGTCAAATGGTCAAAGCCTATATGACCAAGTCTCCTATGCCAGAAAGAGAGATCGCGGGACTCAGAAGCAACTAAACACCTGAGAGGATCGCCAGAAGACTCAGAAAAATCAGCACGAAAGATCCTCCCAAAACGAGAAATCCCGCAAACTAGACTCCCCGAAGAATCAAGAATTTTGCAATTGTTTTTCTTAAAGCTCACCTCGAAACCGTCATCGGTAAGCTGAGAAACTGACAGCAAATTATACTGCAGCTTACTAACCAAGGCTACATCTTTCAGAATGAAAGAATCATTAACGCGCACTGTACCTTTGGCGATGACGCGCCCAGATGAAGCATCTCCGAAGGTGATCGTCTCATCACCTGGAGCACGGGCAAGGGAAGAAAACCAACGGGAATCTCCGGTCATGTGTCGTGAACACCCGGAGTCTACGAGCCAAACCTTTCCCTTCCCTGCCCGGCGAATCTGAGTCAAACAGAGAGTAAAGTCTCAATACTGGGGTAAATCAAGAGTGATTTTGGCACCCAATACTGAACGACACGTCGAGTAGCAGAAGTAGCCACACACAACTGACCTCTAGCTACCCTACGCTCTCTGTCACTCAAAGCAGAAGGTCTGTGAGCAGACCTGAAGCTGTTGCTAGGTCCGACTGCTATGGGAAAGCGAGTCGAAACACCAGCAACCTGCTGATCACGCCGTGGGTAACTGTCTCGACGGGGGAAACGAGATGTACCCTCAGGACGGCGGAAGTCACGACCCGGAGCAGCACGAGGACGAAAACCAGAAGACTCAGAAAAACCAAGTCCTCGACGCTGCCCAAACCCGTCAGAAGCAAACCTGGACCTCGTGCTAGTCTTAGGTGCACTCAGGATCTGGGGCTGACCCTGAATATGCCTAAGTGCCTCCGCACGGTCTCTACGCGCAATCCTAGCGCGCCTGAAGCATCGATCGATCGTATGTCCATCCTTCTGACAGAAGGTGCAATGATACTTCGCCTTCTGAGAGGCTGAAGTAGCATGAGATGGCTTCGCCTTCTGAGAGGCCGAAGCTGCAGGTGGACTCACCTTGCTGTCAGAAATCCCTTGGACAAAGCCCGCTGATTTGAATTTGACCTCATCAGACCTGGGCTCAACCTCGATCGCACCTCCTACTATGGGTCTGAGAATAGCAGGTGGATGCTTCCTAATATCCTCATAGTAATCATATCCTAGACCCTGATTGAACTTGCAAATCTTGGATTGGTCTAGAATAAGATTAAGCTTCTTCTTGCCGCCTACAAATCTCTTGAGAGTGTTCATAAGGTACTGACACTCCCGAAAGAGAGAGGTGCAAGAAGAGCAGGGAGAAGAGAAAACAGCAGGAGGTAAGGGAGCAGATGAAGAACCAACAGTAGAGGAGAAAGTGGCTTGTGCACGCACAGCCGACCCTGATGGAACAGTTCTACTACTAGCAGGTTGGTTCGCGTCTCTAGGCGTCTCACCCTTACCCTGGGGCTTCTCCTCCACCTCAGCAATCACATCACAATGAGTTGATGGCTTCTATAGTAAATCCTTAGTTAGCTTCACACATTGTTCATTCAAAGCAACGAGTTCAAGTTTTAGTTTATCACAACTAATGCATGGTGAGCTAACAGGATCCTTAGTCGCATACTGAGCCATTTTCTTGTTGTTGTCAATCATTTCTTGAAACTGTTTTGAGACAGATTCAAGTTCAGCAGTTAACTTGGGACAGTTCAAGCATGAATCAATCGGCTCAAGTAAAGAAGCTTGGAGTTCAGCAATTTTATGATCTGCCCATTTTAAGTTCATCTTCAAGTTATTGCAATTTTTACAAGGATCGGGCAGATCAAGGAGCATGGCATAAGGTCCTCTAGTAGCAATGTCCTTATCCTCACATGAGGTGGGAGAAGTAGTCTCATCAGTAGTAAGTAGGGTAACAGCCATCCTACTCAACTCTAACTCAGCAAGCAGACTAACATTCTCCACCTTAACAATATCAAGCTCGGAGGACACATTATCATGAGAGGTCCTTAATTTCTCCATGTCATCAAGCAAGGCACATCATGTATCACAGTCGTCACGGGAGGGAGCAGATGCAAGTGAAGTAAGCTCCCGTGACAGTCTATCTACTTCCTTCTCTAACTCGCTACACCTAGCTCTAGATCTAGCATGAAATCCTCCTAGCTTAAGGAAAGCTTCATTAAGTTGGTCATAGGAGGGACATACCTCGTCGGAGTCAGGGTAGAGCTCGCTGTCGCTGATCTCGCCCTCAAGGGCCATGAAGCACATGCCGGAGAAGTCGTCGCCGCCATCCTTGAGCTCTTGGTCACCCGTCCCGTCGTCGTCGCTCCATCCCTCCACCTCGCTGAGGTCGAGGTCGTCGAAGGCGGTGAGGACGCGGTGGAAGAGCTTCTTGGCTTTGCCAAAGTTGCAGAACTTCTTCTTTCCCGGCGTCTGAGCTGGAGGCTTCTTGTTGCGGTTCTTGTCGGTGTAGTCGATCTTGCCCGAACCGCCGTAGTCGTTCTTGCCCTTCTCCAGCTTGGGGCAGTTTGCCCGAATGTGGTTGGGGCCACCACACTCGAAGCAAATCACGGGTCCTCCTCTCTTTCTGTCCCTCCTCCCCTTGTAAGCATGGGAGAATCTTCGAGCAAGGAGGGCCAGCTGATCATCCGCAAGCTGCTCTAACTGATCATCAGTTATGTCACAGAGAGCAGCAAGGGAGAAACCGCAGGAAGAATCAGAAGAGGGACCAGAAGCCGAGCTGGGATCTGTGACTAGAGCCATCGACTGTGACTTCGACTTGCGAGAGACAATGTCAATCTTGTGAGTCTTGAGACGCAAGTACAACGCATCAAGAGTCAAAGTCGAGAGGTCCGTAGTGTCCTTGATGGTAGTCACCTTCATCTCCCAAACACGAAGGTCGAGTGCAGCGAGCATTTGTCGAGCGTTATCCGAGTCAGGGTATGTGAGACCGACCGCTCGGAGGTTACTCAAAATCTTGTGAAAACGCGCAAAACACTCATCAAGGAACTCGCCAGCGAGCATTTCAAACTTGTTGTAATCTCGCTTGAACTGGTCCTGTCTCACCGTCCTTATCTGGGTGGTGCTCTCATGGTAAGCATCGAGGGTCTCCCAAATATCGAAGGCGAACGAAAGATGAGATATGCGGTCAAACTCGCTACGACTCAAGCTCTGGATTATGATGTTCCTTGCCTTAGCGTTTGCCTCAATATCATGCATATTTCCAGCATTAATGTTCTCATCGGCAGGAACAACAAATCTGACCTTCACCTTCCGCCAAATGGCATACCCCTGAGCCTGGATGTATATTTCCATTCGGCTCTTCCAGAAGGGATAATCCAGGCCATCAAAGATGGGAGGCTTGGTCGAGTACTTGTCCGTCGCCATGGCTCTTGAGACCGGTTAGGATCTATTGAAAAGAGCTAACCGGCTCTGATACCAATTGTAGGACCGAAATGGCGACAGAGGGGGGGGGGTGAATGTCGATCTTTAAAATCGCCCCTACAATTATCTTCTTCTCTATTAGCTATGAGAGCTACAAAGGTAGAAGATCAGAGCTCACAAGACACCCCAGCAACAAAAAGAACACGAACAGAGAGACCAGCAAGCGAGAAGAATCAAACCGGGAAAAATCTGTCCACGAGCGGTAGTACCGGAATGCTATCTGCGGTAGTACCGCTGGGGCGGTAGTACCGGGTACTCGAGCGGTAGTACCGCCCGACAGACAGACAGCAGGATTTTCAGGCTGGAAACTTTGAGACTTCGGATTTTTGGCTAAAAAGAAGATTTGCTCTCAATCTTTTCGATCCAAGGCCTTACTACAACATACTAAATAGTAAGGGGACCTTGGGAAACAAGAGAAACAAACCAAGAAGCAAGAATTTCAGATTATGGGTAAAAATCTGAATTTTTGCACAACCCGAGCCAAAAATCAAATTGCTTCAAAACCTTTGATCCTATGGCTAGGAGACTTTGCAGATATGTTAGCAATAGCCATAGGACTCTCCATGCCAAAACTCAGCCCATCTTGCAAAGGGAAACAAGAAACCACCTCAAACCCTAGAACTGGAAAATGAAGAACAGGGCAACCCAAAAATCCAAAACTGAGATTAAATGGAGTTGCCTCTTGGGATCCTTGATCAAATGATCTTGAGGTACTCACCCATCATGGAGCAACCCATTTTGGCCAATCCCAGCAAGCAAGAACTCGAGAATCAAAGAGTCAAGAAATCAACCAAATGAACATCGAAGAACAGAGAGCACAGAGCAGAATAAAAACTTCAGATTTCATTCCTTGGATCAAATGGAACACAAAGGAGTCCCGATACGCATGTACATTCGGAGGAATGATTGATTACAAGACTCTCCACTCAATCCCTCTCCTCTCCAAGCCAAGAACTCAACCCATACATGCTTGAGAGGGGGATGAACACACTCTGGACACTCACCTAGAACACATCGTAGGAGACAAGCAGGGAGCACACCTCTGCCTCCTCTACCCACTCTCAACAACTAAAGCCTAAAACCAAAGCAAGCCATCAAAGCCTCTTTTGACTCTAAAACCCTAATTCTCTCACAAGTGCTCTAGTGGGCATGCAGCCCCTCCACTCCTTTTATAGCCCATGGCTAACGGGTCTCCGCCCTGTTACGCCCGCTATTTCCAACGGAGCCCGCTCCCGCTTGTGCAGCCTTGCGAAATTCCCGTTTCGCCCCTCCTACACCTTCCGGGAAGCTTCCGTGCTCCTTGTCTTGCACGCCTCGCAACCACCTCGAGTCCACGTCGTCTTCGACACATCCCGACCGTTCTGACCTCAGCGCCACCTGCGCCTAGTCCGGTTCACGTGTCTCACCACGACTCCACTCGACGTCCTGCAGTCACACAGACAAGAAAACACGTCAAATAGCACCGCTCGATACATGAAAGCATAAATACCATCATACTTACCATGACGAAGTCCAAACCTGTCGAATCATCTGAATATGCATCCTAATCCCATACGACCAAGTTTGACCAAAGTCCGACCGAGCCCGATTGCGCCACGCAACGACTCGACTCTGAACCACCCAAACCAAACTCGACTATCCTAAACCTTTGTCAATTACTCATCATTCACATGGAGTCACGACCACATGGTCTCTCAATCTCCCCCTTGATGAGTATATTGACAAACTCAGAAAAAGCATTAAGTAGAGTTTGATTTTGAAGAATCCAACATGGTCCAAAGAAAGGAATGAAGCTAATGACCATGTCGACAGAAGGAACACTAGAGCAACAAGAAAGAGCAAATTGATCTCCAAAGCTCTAAACTGTTTCCAACAGACTTTTTCTTCTCTATTCTCCCCCTTTTGGCAATAAACACATCAAGATGCAATAGAGAGAATATGACAAAATGGATGAATATGGCTGAAGTTTGTTTATTTAAGCATTTAGAGCCATGAGAATTATCCATATTGACCATAATGTAATACACCAAGCCATAACTAAAAAAAACGCTATCTAGATCATGACAACATATATATAAACCAGCTAGAGCACAAAGATGACAATCTGAAATGTAATGCATTTAGTGAGCAAGTCAAGTCATCAATGAGCAAAGTCTAACTAGAGATATCTAAGGATGACTCAGGCCATGTCAATAAGCTAAGCGGAAACAAGAAGCTAGTGTTGAGTCAATTAGAGTGCTACAAGCTCAAGAGTTTATCATTTGGTTAAGCACTTTTCATCTTTAGGTGATTAAGCAAATCTTGCACATTTGACATATTTTCTTTTAAAGCTTATAGCTGTTTCCAACCAAAAATTTTATCATGTGCTAGATCTCAAGCCTTATGCGACTACTCCAAGCGAGAAGCTTAAGAAGATAGTCCAGGTCATCCAAAACTCCCCCTGAGTTCATGCCTAGTGCAATGGCAAGCCGTCTCATGAGAAAGAATTGGTGAAATCAGTTTTTTCGCACATAAAAAGAGATCCTTTTGCTTTTTAACAGATTGTGCTAACTCATGATGTATCAAGATGCTAAAATAGCTCAATCTAAGATTCAACCTAGATTCAAGACTCAACTCAGCCTATTTGACATGGCATGAATCATAAAGGGATAGCTCAAGCAAGACTAATCTCGAGTGCTAACATGACAAGTTTTAATTTAAGTTGAGCAATTTTAATTAACTTATCATGGCAGAAAGCTAGTCTACACATATGAAGTCATGATAAATCTAGCAAGCTAAGCACAAGTCATGGCAAGGTGTAAAGCATTGAAGCATGTCATAACAGGATAATAATCAAGGCTCAATGCAGATTGATTATAATGCTAGAATGCTGAAAATGCAAGAAAGTTCAGCTCCCCCTCAACATTAGATGCAACTTTTAGTTCAAGTTGAGTTATGTCAAAATGAAGCTTCAGAAGCTCCCAAATGAACTCCCCCTGAACCAAAGCAATAAAATCGAGAAGCTGGCAAAGAAAACCAAACAGGCAGTCCTTAAAGCATAGAAAAGATATAGAAGCAACTATGGCTTAAACTGACTCTCATCTACCCCAAATGACTCCAGGACTAACAGCTGATCGTCGAACACACACTAGAGAGCAAACACGTACCCTGTCTACCCGAGGGTGGCCCAACCCTCGCTAGACCCTACAAGAAGTGAGTGAGCTCAACCTAGTGAGATAAGAAATAGCTACTCCTGGAAGCACAAGATAAGAGTAAGAAGTCTAAGCAACTCAACACAAGAAACACTCTAACCTATGCTAGAAGGACTTAACCCAATGCACCCGCAAATGCAATGCAACAGAAATGAGACAGAAGCATAATTAATATAATAAAGCAGTAAAGCCCAAGCTCCCCCTCACTACAGTCCATAAGGACAAACCACCCCAAGCTCTCCCCGCAGAGCTGAAAACCTCGAACCGTCCAAAGGCTTGGTGAAGATATCAGCCAACTGGTGGTCACTCTCCACAAACTGGAGCACTATGTCACCCCTCTCTACATGGTCTCTAAGGAAGTGGAAGCGAATGTCAATGTGCTTGGTCCGAGAGTGCTGCACTGGGTTCTTAGCAATGTTAATCGCAGAAGTGTTATCACAAAAGAGTGGAACACTGTCGATAACTAACCCAAAGTCCCGCAGGGTCGAAGCCATCCAAAGCACTTGGCTGCAGCAACTAGCAGCAGCTACGTACTCGGCCTCTGCGGTGGACTGTGCAACTCCGGACTGCTTCCTCGAAGACCAGGAAACAAGAGAAGTGCCAATGAATTGGCAGGTGCCAGAGGTGCTCTTCCTATCTATCCTACAGCCGGCAAAGTCTGCATCCGAAAAGGCTCTCAAGGAAAGACAGGATGAGGAAGAGTACCAGATACCATAGTCAATGGTAGCTCGAAGGTACCGAAAGATGCGCTTCACCGCCTGACGGTGAGATACGCGAGGAGACGCCTGAAAACGAGCACACAGACACACGGAGAAGTGTATGTCTGGTCTCGAGGCAGTGAGATAAAGAAGGGAGCCGATCATACTTCTGAACTCTTTCTGATCAACTGGCTCGCCATCCTCATCTGGGTCAAGATAGGCTGTAGAAGCCATGGGAGTCGACACAGGCTTACCATCGCTCATGTCGAAGCGTCTCAGGAGGTCACGAGTGTACTTTCCTTGATGAAGAAATGTACCCTCCCGAGACTGCTTGATTTGGAAGCCAAGGAAGAAGGTTAACTCCCCCATCATACTCATCTCAAACTCGGTGCTCATGACATCCGAGAACTGTGAAACCAGAGTATGGGAAGAGCCGCCAAAGATAATGTCATCGACATAGATTTGGACGAGCAGAAAGTCAGTGCCATGCCGGCGGATGAACAAGGTCTTGTCAACTTTACCCATCTCAAAACCATGACTCAACAAGTAGGACTTAAGCCTCTCATACCAAGCTCTGGGGGCCTACTTAAGTCCATACAACGCTTTGGAAAGCTTGAAGACATGGTGTGGGTATTTGGGGTTCTCGAAACCAGGAGGCTGTCGGATGTAGACCTCTTCCTCAATAAAGCCATTGAGAAAGGCACTCTTGACGTCCATCTGGTAAAGCTTGAAACCTTTAGAAGCTGCAAAGGCAAGCATGATTCTAATGGTTTCAAGTCTAGCTACAGGGGCAAAGGTCTCCTCGAAATCTAGACCCTCAACCTGGGAGAACCCCTGAGCTACCAGTCTAGCCTTGTTTCGAATAACCACTCCATCCTCGCTCTGCTTGTTCTTGAACACCCACTTAGTCCCAATAATATTGTGACCTCACGGGGGCTCGACAAGCGACCAGACCTTGTTCCTCTTGAAGTTTTCTAGCTCCTCATGCATGGCATTGACCCAAGACTCATCAGATAAAGCATGAGAAACATCTTTGGGCTTAAAGGAGGCAATGAAAGCAGAATGGAGACAGAATTGAGATAAGCCAGATTTTGAGCGGGTAACACGCTCGAAAGGTCTCCAATGATCTGCTCTAAAGGATGAGCTTTCTGGATATGTCTAGGAGGTCCAGGATGAGATGAAGAAGTGGCCTCTACCTCGTGAGCTGATGAGGTAGGAACAGAGCCACTAGCTCCAGAAGAAGCAGAAGGCATGGGCTGATCGCCTCGAGGTGCGGTGGAAGACGGCACCTCAAGGGGTGGATGAGGGACAGGATCAGGTAGACAACCGTCGTCTCCATCGTCCTCATCATCCACGAAGATGGTCTCGGACTGCTCTAAAGAACCTGAGATATCAGGTCTAGTCCCCGGACTGGCCTCATCGAAGGTCACCTCACAGGTCTCTACCAATTTGCTAGACTCGCAGTTCCAGACCCTATAAGTCCGCGAAGAAGTCGAGTAGCCTAGAAAGATACCGTCACAAGAATGTGACTCGAACTTATCTGGGTTCCCGGACTTCAAAACAAAGCACTTGCAACCAAACACACGAAAATGAGAGACGCTAGGCTTTCGCCCATACCTCAGCTCATAAGAAGTGCGATGCAAGTGTGCCCTCAGAAAAACTCGATTTGAGACATGGCACGCGGTGGCTATAGCCTCAGCCCAAAACTTCCGCGGTGTAGAGTACTCATCAAGCATCGTCCTGGCCATCTCGACCAAGGTACGGTTCTTCCTCTCCACAACGCCATTCTGCTGAGGGACGTATGGAGAAGAGAACTGGTGCTCTACACCTGTCTCACCACAGAAACTCTCAAAGTAGGAATTCTTGAACTCCGTGCCATTGTCACTGCGAATCGCTCGTAAGGCACCTGGGAACTCAACGGAAAGCCTACTGAAAAGACCTCGGAAATGTGAAAACGTCTCATCCTTCGAGGCTAAGAAAAACACCCAAGAATACCTCGAGAAGTCATCGACCACAACAAGAACATACCACTTCCCTCCTGCTGACTGCACTCAAGCTGGTCCAACTGTGTCCATATGGAGCAGCTGTCCCGGTGCATCGGTCATAGTAACTGTGACCGGAGGATGAGAAGCGGCAACCATCTTGCCGTGCCGGCATGGAGTGCAAACAAGATCTTTGACCATCTTGAGTTTCGACAGACCACGAATGAGATCGTGACCGCTAACTCGAGTCAAATGGTCAAAGCCTATATGACCAAGTCTCCTATGCCAGAAAGAGAGATCGCGGGACTCAGAAGCAACTAAACACCTGAGAGGATCGCCAGAAGACTCAGAAAATCAGCACGAAAGATCCTCCCAAAACGAGAAATCCCGCAAACTAGACTCCCCGAAGAATCAAGAATTTTGCAATTGTTTTTCTTAAAGCTCACCTCGAAACCGTCATCGGTAAGCTGAGAAACTGACAGCAAATTATACTGCAGCTTACTAACCAAGGCTACATCTTTCAGAATGAAAGAATCATTAACGCGCACTGTACCTTTGGCGATGACGCGCCCAGATGAAGCATCTCCGAAGGTGATCGTCTCATCACCTGGAGCACGGGCAAGGGAAGAAAACCAACGGGAATCTCCGGTCATGTGTCGTGAACACCCGGAGTCTACGAGCCAAACCTTTCCCTTCCCTGCCGGCGAATCTGAGTCAAACAGAGAGTAAAGTCTCAATACTGGGGTAAATCAAGAGTGATTTTGGCACCCAATACTGAACGACACGTCGAGTAGCAGAAGTAGCCACACACAACTGACCTCTAGCTACCCTACGCTCTCTGTCACTCAAAGCAGAAGGTCTGTGAGCAGACCTGAAGCTGTTGCTAGGTCCGACTGCTACGGGAAAAGCGAGTCGAAACACCAGCAACCTGCTGATCACGCCGTGGGTAACTGTCTCGACGGGGGAAACGAGATGTACCCTCAGGACGGCGGAAGTCACGACCCGGAGCAGCACGAGGACGAAAACCAGAAGACTCAGAAAAACCAAGTCCTCGACGCTGCCCAAACCCGTCAGAAGCAAACCTGGACCTCGTGCTAGTCTTAGGTGCACTCAGGATCTGGGGCTGACCCTGAATATGCCTAAGTGCCTCCGCACGGTCTCTACGCGCAATCCTAGCGCGCCTGAAGCATCGATCGATCGTATGTCCATCCTTCTGACAGAAGGTGCAATGATACTTCGCCTTCTGAGAGGCTGAAGTAGCATGAGATGGCTTCGCCTTCTGAGAGGCCGAAGCTGCAGGTGGACTCACCTTGCTGTCAGAAATCCCTTGGACAAAGCCCGCTGATTTGAATTTGACCTCATCAGACCTGGGCTCAACCTCGATCGCACCTCCTACTATGGGTCTGAGAATAGCAGGTGGATGCTTCCTAATATCCTCATAGTAATCATATCCTAGACCCTGATTGAACTTGCAAATCTTGGATTGGTCTAGAATAAGATTAAGCTTCTTCTTGCCGCCTACAATCTCTTGAGAGTGTTCATAAGGTACTGACACTCCTGAAAGAGAGAGGTGCAAGAAGAGCAGGGAGAAGAGAAAACAGCAGGAGGTAAGGGAGCAGATGAAGAACCAACAGTAGAGGAGAAAGTGGCTTGTGCACGCACAGCCGACCCTGATGGAACAGTTCTACTACTAGCAGGTTGGTTCGCGTCTCTAGGCGTCTCACCCTTACCCTGGGGCTTCTCCTCCACCTCAGCAATCACATCACAATGAGTTGATGGCTTCTATAGTAAATCCTTAGTTAGCTTCACACATTGTTCATTCAAAGCAACGAGTTCAAGTTTTAGTTTATCACAACTAATGCATGGTGAGCTAACAGGATCCTTAGTCGCATACTGAGCCATTTTCTTGTTGTTGTCAATCATTTCTTGAAACTGTTTTGAGACAGATTCAAGTTCAGCAGTTAACTTGGGACAGTTCAAGCATGAATCAATCGGCTCAAGTAAAGAAGCTTGGAGTTCAGCAATTTTATGATCTGCCCATTTTAAGTTCATCTTCAAGTTATTGCAATTTTTACAAGGATCGGGCAGATCAAGGAGCATGGCATAAGGTCCTCTAGTAGCAATTGTCCTTATCCTCACATGAGGTGGGAGAAGTAGTCTCATCAGTAGTAAGTAGGGTAACAGCCATCCTACTCAACTCTAACTCAGCAAGCAGACTAACATTCTCCACCTTAACAATATCAAGCTCGGAGGACACATTATCATGAGAGGTCCTTAATTTCTCCATGTCATCAAGCAAGGCACATCATGTATCACAGTCGTCACGGGAGGGAGCAGATGCAAGTGAAGTAAGCTCCCGTGACAGTCTATCTACTTCCTTCTCTAACTCGCTACACCTAGCTCTAGATCTAGCATGAAATCCTCCTAGCTTAAGGAAAGCTTCATTAAGTTGGTCATAGGAGGGACATACCTCGTCGGAGTCAGGGTAGAGCTCGCTGTCGCTGATCTCGCCCTCAAGGGCCATGAAGCACATGCCGGAGAAGTCGTCGCCGCCATCCTTGAGCTCTTGGTCACCCGTCCCGTCGTCGTCGCTCCATCCCTCCACCTCGCTGAGGTCGAGGTCGTCGAAGGCGGTGAGGACGCGGTGGAAGAGCTTCTTGGCTTTGCCAAAGTTGCAGAACTTCTTCTTTCCCGGCGTCTGAGCTGGAGGCTTCTTGTTGCGGTTCTTGTCGGTGTAGTCGATCTTGCCCGAACCGCCGTAGTCGTTCTTGCCCTTCTCCAGCTTGGGGCAGTTTGCCCGAATGTGGTTGGGGCCACCACACTCGAAGCAAATCACGGGTCCTCCTCTCTTTCTGTCCTCCTCCCCTTGTAAGCATGGGAGAATCTTCGAGCAAGGAGGGCCAGCTGATCATCCGCAAGCTGCTCTAACTGATCATCAGTTATGTCACAGAGAGCAGCAAGGGAGAAACCGCAGGAAGAATCAGAAGAGGGACCAGAAGCCGAGCTTGGGATCTGTGACTAGAGCCATCGACTGTGACTTCGACTTGCGAGAGACAATGTCAATCTTGTGAGTCTTGAGACGCAAGTACAACGCATCAAGAGTCAAAGTCGAGAGGTCCGTAGTGTCCTTGATGGTAGTCACCTTCATCTCCCAAACACGAAAGGTCGAGTGCAGCGAGCATTTGTCGAGCGTTATCCGAGTCAGGGTATGTGAGACCGACCGCTCGGAGGTTACTCAAATCTTGTGAAAACGCGCAAAACACTCATCAAGGGACTCGCCAGCGAGCATTTCAAACTTGTTGTAATCTCACTTGAACTGGTCCTGTCTCACCGTCCTTATCTGGGTGGTGCTCTCATGGTAAGCATCGAGGGTCTCCCAAATATCGAAGGCGAACGAAGATGAGATATGCGGTCAAACTCGCTACGACTCAAGCTCTGGATTATGATGTTCCTTGCCTTAGCGTTTGCCTCAATATCATGCATATTTCCAGCATTAATGTTCTCATCGGCAGGAACAACAAATCTGACCTTCACCTTCCGCCAAATGGCATACCCCTGAGCCTGGATGTATATTTCCATTCGGCTCTTCCAGAAGGGATAATCCAGGCCATCAAAGATGGGAGGCTTGGTCGAGTACTTGTCCGTCGCCATGGCTCTTGAGACCGGTTAGGATCTATTGAAAAGAGCTAACCGGCTCTGATACCAATTGTAGGACCGAAATGGCGACAGAGGGGGGGGGGTGAATGTCGATCTTTAAAATCGCCCCTACAATTATCTTCTTCTCTATTAGCTATGAGAGCTACAAAGGTAGAAGATCAGAGCTCACAAGACACCCCAGCAACAAAAAGAACACGAACAGAGAGACCAGCAAGCGAGAAGAATCAAACCGGGAAAAATCTGTCCACGAGCGGTAGTACCCGGAATGCTATCTGCGGTAGTACCGCTGGGGCGGTAGTACCGGGTACTCGAGCGGTAGTACCGCCCGACAGACAGACAGCAGGATTTTCAGGCTGGAAACTTTGAGACTTCGGATTTTTGGCTAAAAAGAAGATTTGCTCTCAATCTTTTCGATCCAAGGCCTTACTACAACATACTAAATAGTAAGGGGACCTTGGGAAACAAGAGAATCAAACCAAGAAGCAAGAATTTCAGATTATGGGTAAAATCTGAATTTTTGCACAACCCGAGCCAAAAATCAAATTGCTTCAAAACCTTTGATCCTATGGCTAGGAGACTTTGCAGATATGTTAGCAATAGCCATAGGACTCTCCATGCCAAAACTCAGCCCATCTTGCAAGGGAAACAAGAAACCACCTCAAACCCTAGAACTGGAAAATGAAGAACAGGGCAACCCAAAAATCCAAAACTGAGGATTAAATGGAGTTGCCTCTTGGGATCCTTGATCAAATGATCTTGAGGTACTCACCCATCATGGAGCAACCCATTTTGGCCAATCCCAGCAAGCAAGAACTCGACAATCAAAGAGTCAAGAAATCAACCAAATGAACATCGAAGAACAGAGAGCACAGAGCAGAATAAAAACTTCAGATTTCATTCCTTGGATCAAATGGAACACAAAGGAGTCCCGATACGCATGTACATTCGGAGGAATGATTGATTACAAGACTCTCCACTCAATCCCTCTCCTCTCCAAGCCAAGAACTCAACCCATACATGCTTGAGAGGGGGATGAACACACTCTGGACACTCACCTAGAACACATCGTAGGGACAAGCAGGGAGCACACCTCTGCCTCCTCTACCCACTCTCAAACAACTAAAGCCTAAAGCCAAAGCAAGCCATCAAAGCCTCTTTTGACTCTAAAACCCTAATTCTCTCACAAGTGCTCTAGTGGGCATGCAGCCCCTCAATCCTTTTATAGCCTGGCTAACGGTCTCCGCCCTGTTACGCCGCTAAATCCAACGGAGCCCGCTCCCGCTTGTGCAGCCTTGCGAATTCCCGTTCGCCCTCCTGCACCTTCCGGGAAGCTTCCGCGCTCCTTGCCTCGCACGCCTCGCAACCACCTCGAGTCTACGTCGTCTTCGACACATCCCGACCGTTTGACCTCAGCGCCACCTGCGCCTAGTCCGGTCCACGTGTCTCACCACGACTCCACCGACGTCCTGCAGTCACACAGACAAGAAACACGTCAAATAGCACCGTCGATACATGAAAGCATAAATACCATCATACTTACCATGACGAAGTCCAAACCTGTCGAATCATCTGAATATGCATCCTAACCCATACGACCAAGTTTGACCAAAGTCCGACCGAGCCGATTGCGCCACGCAACGACTCGACTCCGAACCACCCAAACCAAACTCGACTATCCTAAACCTTTGTCAAT